>JABFPJ010002823.1:0-18106 GCA_022817425.1 Gryon sp. ZL-2020
AAATTACTTGTTACAAAAATATGTTAAATGTCTTAAAATATTCTCCCACAATCCAAGAATGGCGCTCTGGTCGTTTTATACTAATTTATTGTTAAATATTATTAATATAACAAAAGACACTAACTCCATGGCAGCAGAACTTCGCCTTTACCTTAACAATTGTCAAACGACTTTTCTCGCGAGATTTCGCGAATAAACGGAAACTTTTCTGGCCGAGCAGTTAAGTGATAGTATCTGCGCTGGCAGAGCATGACAATCTCTTACAAGAAAGAAAGAAAGGAAGAAAGAAAGACATCAGGAAAAAAAGCAGCAAAAAAAAACAGACACGACGGAGAATTTGACGAATCGTTAACTGCATTCTCTTTCTCTGTGAACCTGTTTAGCGACAAACACGTGAGATGGTACGTGAACAAGAGTTCTAATCAATAGGGAAACCGACAGGTAGGGGGCGTTTGAATGTGTCGACGTACAAACATCGTTGCAATATCAACGGTGCACACACCAAGAAGGACAGGTTATAATGCAAATCCGCGTGACCGACATCTGCTGATGTAGGAGGAACGACACAACATGCGTACACTGACGTTGTCTACCATTTCATTCTTCATTCCATCGTTCATTGAACTGCATCTATTTTCAAATACAATATTGTCATTTTTGTTCGCCGTCGTTGTTTTATCATCCAGAGATTATGACAATCGTGCATTGAAGCATAGGTGAATTGTTGTCTCAATTAGTTAGTCACTTGAGAAGATACTATGAGATTAGAAAGTCATAATTTAATCGCCAATGAGTCAAGAAATATTACAAAACCAGCAGTTTCCATGCGTGATAATGAAAGTTCGAGATTGAATATCGATGAAAACAACGCAGGCAAAGGCAAGTAGACTTTTAGGACAATCAATAAAATCGATCAATCTATGGATTCCCGTTTTGGAATTCTTCGTAGCTTTTTCCATTTTCTTTCGTCTTGTTTCAACCGAGTTGAGTTGGTTGGTATCCCCGACGATGAAATAGTCAATCGAATTGGTATATACACTAGAAAAATACTACGTTGAATCAAGTGGATTTTACTTGAATTAAGTAGAAAAAAGCGTCAAATACATTTGACAATATTTCTGGATTGGAAAAATCCATTATTATTCTTCAATAAACTCATAATTCTTCTTCAATTAAACTTGTATATACTTGAACCAAGTATATTTAAGATTAAATGAAATGTATATATTGTGTGAAAAAAAATCAAAAACATCAACTGAACTAATTCGTTGTTTACTTGAATCAAGTACAGAAATATTTTGAGAGTATTAAAATATATTTTCAATTATTTTATTTCATTATTTGTTCTATTTTCTTTCTTTTTCTTTTATTTAATGTCAAGAATACACATATGTGAATATGAGTACAAACTCACAACACTGCTTTTCACGTTTTGTTTTATTTATGATGATGTTTGTAAACATTCATCTAATATTTATATATTTTAATAATTCATTTTATTTAAATACAATGATTATATTTGGACTAAAAAATCACTGAAAATTAATTAAACATAATATTAAAAAGCCAAGCGCCATGATCGGGAATCGAACCAAAGACCTCGCAAGTAGAAAGCCGCTACCTTATCCAACGCGCTACTGCTGCTGTAATACCAACTTAATATTTTTAGCAGCTATTTTTGATGCAAACCGTAAAATATATTTTGACTGTCTTATATTATAAAGCATAATTATGATTGAAATTATGTAATTATTCTTTCAATCAATGTGGTAGAAGCTTGAAGCAAAATATATATTTTGTGTAAATTCAAATATTATATCGAATTAGTTCAAGTAAAAAAATATACTTGATTCAAGTAAAGTATACTTAGTTCAAGCATATACAAGTCAAGTATATAATATACTTGGAATGAAACTATTTATTTTGTTTAGTGTAGTAAAAGTGTGACGTCCTGATTAAACAAATATTTGGAAGATTTCACTCTGAAAAGTGCTCGGATCGGTATGACCATATCCATCTGTTATCTGACCATATTCAATGAGACAGGTTTTCACGTGATTCAACCTAGAGAGGAGTACCGTTATGTGTCGCCATATCGATGGTGAAGGATATAGTCGGCATTGCAAGGTTGTTTCGAAATCCTCCACTGCGGAGTCATCCGATTGGTCGAAGTATGTCCGTAATTGCAACGCTCATGCTAGGACTTCTTCTTTTTCTTTCATTTTTTCCCCCTCTTCGTCTTTTTTTTTTCTTCGTGTAGAATTGGAAATGTGTAATAGTTAAGTACATGAATGACTTGAGTGGTTTTTGGACTTCGGGTACTCGACAGTGCGCGAGTCATTATATGCGCGGAAGAACAAGCGCAGTAATTACCGGCCACAGATCCTTAATTGATCTTCATGAGCACAACATTTTGCCCCAACACTTGTGTCCGACAAGTGCCAAACAATTAGTTATTAAACGGTTGCATAAATTTCAAGGTCACCGACGCAAGGTGAACCAACATGCAACTCATCACATGACCGCCAGATTTCGCACGACTTGTTACAATTTTTGTTCGACAATTTTTATTTTAGATCAAGTATAAATATTTGATTTACATTTTAATTGGATTTTAGTTTGGTTGATAGTTTAAAAGAATTAGTGAAGAGTGTATAGTTTTATCGTAGTTTATATTTGCATTACCAAAAAGCAGAAAATCTAATGTAAAAGTGTTGTCTCAATGAGTCGTTTGATTCTCGATGACTCATTGTAGGTTTTGAACTCGTTAAAGCATTGAATCGTGCGGCTTTTTGTTGTCGCCATGGATAAAAAAGTTGTTGACGTAGGCATTATCGTTAATATTAATTGTCTCGATGATACTTGTCTATTAATTGAAAAATCATGTTATTTTTACGGAAATTTCGTGACTGTAATCCACTGTGATTAAATCTTTTTTCATTCAAGTTTCTTTTAATGAAATAATGACTATTACTAACGAGATTAGATTTTTTGATTATCTTTTGGGTGATTAATTCTTTTCTTCTGTGTTTTTCTTCTTTTCCATAATTACATATATTTATATATATATTTTTTACTAAGTTGTCATAAAAATGCATTTTATTTGTATAGTTTCAATCATCTAAGTCCCTAATAGTAGAAATTTAAATCGGACAGAATTGTGGATCTAACATGGGAACCATGCTATGGCCTTAATAGGGCAACCCGTTAACAGTAGTGAAAATTAAGGTAACCATGTCGGGTCCTGATCAGGGCCTGATGAGGCCACCCATGTATGTTAACTATGACGTGGCAACCAACCTTGGCCCTAATCGAGTCCTGATAAGGAATACGATTATGTAAATTCCGGGTCGGAGCCATGTTACATCCGTATTTTAGCCCGATTTGCAAATCAGGATGCCCTATCGGGGCCACATTTGGCCCTCATAAGGACGCCTATATTTTGAAACAAATTTGACAAATCTGAACGTGGCCCTGTTCGGGCCCTGATTAGGAAACTATTAATAGGGTTACAATAAGGGAAATCAGATTAGGGTCATTAGTATGGTATGCCCGGTTTCATTTTTACTAAGGGTATGTAATAGAAATATTAAAAGTGTTTATATATTTGTAAACAAGAGTAACTCATTTAAAAAGTCCAATTTCTCTTACTGAAACTATTTCATTGAAATGTAAAGAAATGATAAAACTGAAGTGGATCTAAAAAATCTAAATATTATTTTAAGGAAATATTGTTCACAAAAAATTGGAGAATACTTTGATGATCTTGAATTTTGAGTTTTATATAAATATGTGGGTTTTCAAAATAATTGCAAATAATAATTTGAATGAATAAAAATGAAATACTGTTTTCAGTTCATTTATAGTTCTTTATCAAGTATCAAATCACACAAAAATTATACACTGAGGCAAATATCTTCAACATTTTTTAAATAAATAACAATGCTTATTTGGCTGTTTTTTAATCGTAAATTGAATCCATCTGCAAAAAATGAAGAAATGCTGTTTAAAAGATAAAAATCTAGAAATTTTATATTTTATTATATATTCCAAAAAATATTTATGTTAACAGCATTATTTAGGTTGGAACTTTATACATTTCTTGCCCATAAAAATGTACTTTACTTAATTCAAATTGTATTGTTTTTATAAAATGAAATTTTATTTTGAAAAATATCTTTTTTAAATAATAAAAATTTGTTAAAGACAGAATCTAAATACTATTTTTTTAATTAAATTAAATTTATTCAGTAAGATATAACATTTTATAAAATTTCGTTATATATTTTATGAAGTTTCATGTGCAAAACAGTAATTTTTACAATACTTTATATATAAATACAAAATACGTATACGTCATTAAAATACATAAAAATTGCAATTAACTGATGAAACAAATTTTACAATATTAAATTTTTTAATCTTAAAATAAGGCTTGAAAGAATGTTTATATCTTACATACAACAATAAAATTGGGATTTAATTGTTTTCTTACTTAACATAATTCAGTAAAGATTGACAAATTATTACATAATAATTCAAGCAAATAATGAATTAAAACAAGTATTTTTTTTCTTCTACAGAATCATAAAGATAATAATATTAACGATGTTCCCTGTGGCATAAGTTTTATCTATTTATGCTAATAGTCATCATCATCATTATAACGATCAAAATAATAACAAAATAATGTAGCATTTTTAAATGCTAAACTTATATTAATAATAAATGTATAACATCAGTAAAATTTTAAATATTCATTAGCTCAAATACCACAACATATCAACTGAATCACGTAGCGCAAGAAACCTTGACTAAGCCGCACCGAGACGAGTATTTCACACTGTCACGTCTTCTTGCCAACGTGGAATAATATCTCGAATTGACACACAATTCTCCAGAATCCAGAATCTCTCTTTTTTAAAATTAAAAAAAAAAAAAAAAAGTTTCCAAGCCTAAACCTAATACACAGATTCAACAAAATAAAATTATAAAAAAAGATAAAAAATACATATTTTAATATTTTAATATTTAAAATTTAAATCTATATAAATACAAAATAAAATCTTGAAA
Organism: Gryon sp. ZL-2020; assembly: GCA_022817425.1. Lineage (NCBI taxonomy): Eukaryota > Metazoa > Arthropoda > Insecta > Hymenoptera > Scelionidae > Gryon > Gryon sp. ZL-2020. The sequence goes on from JABFPJ010002823.1 coordinate 5,074, forward strand.
AGATATGTTATACATTTGTTGTATTGAATGAATAATGATGGATAGAATGAAAAACGGTAGACCGGTTAAATGGTACCAAAAGGCTCTTACACTGAAGCGATTTTGAATTGTGTGGAGAACGAAATGGCAGTTGTCGTGTTGGCTGAATATCGGCTAGCCGTTTGATTGGTAATAAAGAGAAACTTGACATAAAAGGTAGACGCACGTTATGCCCGGAAAGGGCATTGTGTTAGGTTGCGCGCGAGAAGAGAGCGGATGACCTGCGATTGAGCCGTGGGCCATTGGTGGAAAGGTAACCTCTATATTGGCCGACTTTTGCGACGAGTCTTCTCACAGAAGAGACCGTCAAATTGCATCTAAAGTCCTTCAATTTAAACAACAATGAATAATTTGCAATCATTTGAAACAACTTTTGCATAATTTCGAGATAAAATTAGGCCAATGAATGGATATTAATCATTGCAAAGAATGTTGAAGGCGCGATCTGCGGCGGAACGCCGGATGGAAGTTGACGAAATAAATGTTTGTGCAAAACTTACGTTGACTGAAATGCGGACTCACGGATGTTGTTGCACGCGGTGCATGCATCCACAAGCGTTAATTATTAACGCACTTGCACTTGCACTCCAGGATAGGGTCTAGTCACCTTAAACAGACGTTGCGATCCACACCCAAAAAATGCAACCCGTCACGTTGAGCAAATACTGACACCTCACTGATAATATGGCCGCCGCTGTCGCCTGCAGTCGCCGCGCCGCCACCCGCTCTCGAGTCGTGAGCTGGCCAACCGGACATCGCGACACAGGAGAGGGGCGCGCCGCTGCCATGAATTACGCGCGCTTATGATGGTACACGCGAGCTAACGGCCACGATTACGTTCACTTTATTGTGTAAAGATGTGGCTCGTAGCAGAAGACTTCGTCAACCTTCCTCTTTTCAACTTTCTCGTCCTCCTTTCAACCACTTTTCAACCTCTTCAACTTCTTTTTAACAAATTCAATTTTAACCTTCTTTCATCCTCTTTTTACCCTTCTTTCAGCCTCTTTTCATACTGTGTTAAAATATGCAATTTTATCGCTCCTCTATTCAAATTTTTTGTCCTCCTTTCAACCACTTTTCACCCTCTTCAACCGCTTTTTAACAAATTCAATTTTAACCTTCTTTCATCCTCTTTTCAACCTTCTTTCAGCCTCTTTTCATACTGTGGTAAAATATGCAATTTTATCGCTCCGCTTTTCAAACTTTTGGTCCTCCTTTCAAACACTTTTCATCCTCTTCAACCTCTTTTTAACAAATTTAATTTTAACCTTCTTTGATCCTTTTTTCACCCTTCTTTCAGCCTCTTTTCATCCTCTGTTAAAATATGCAATTTTATCTACTCTTTTTAAACTTTTTGTCCTCCTTTCATCCACTTTTCACCCTCTTCAACCGCTTTTTAACAAATTCAATTTTAACCTTCTTTCATTCTGTTTTCAACCTTCTTTCAGCCTCTTTTCATACAGTGTTAAAATATGCAATTTTATCGCTCCGCTTTTCAAACTTTTTATCCTCCTTTCAAACACTTTTCACCCTCTTCAACCGCTTTTTAACAAATTCAATTTTAACCTTCTTTCATCCTCTTTTCACCCTTCTTTCAGCCTCTCTTCATCCTCTGTTAAAAAATGCAATTTTATCTCTTCTTTTCAAACTTTTTGTCCTCCTTTCAACCACATTTCATCCTCTTCAACCGCTTTTTAACAAATTCAATTTTAACCTTCTTTCATCCTCTTTTCACCCTTCTTTCAGCCTCTTTTCATCCTCTGTTAAAATATGCAATTTTATCTACTCTTTTTGAACTTTTTGTCCTCCTTTCAACCACTTTTCACCCTCTTAAACCGCTTTTTAACAAATTCAATTTTAACCTTCTTTCATCCTCTTTTCAACCTTCTTTCAGCTTCTTTTCATACTGTGTTAAAGTATGCAATTTTATCGCTCCTCTTTTCAAATTTTTTGTCCTCCTTTCAACCACTTTTCAACCTCTTCAACTTCTTTTTAACAAATTCAATTTTAACCTTCTTTGATCCTTTTTTCACCCTTCTTTCAGCCTCTTTTCATCCTCTGTTAAAATATGCAATTTTATCTCCTCTTTTCAAACTTTCGCGTCCTCCTTTCAACCACTTTTCACCCTCTTCAACCGCTTTTTAACAAATTCAATTTTAACCTTCTTTCATCTTCTTTTCACCCTTCTTTTAGCCTTTTTTCATACTGTGTTAAAATATGCAATTTTATCGCTACTCCTTTCAAACTTTTTGTCCTCCTTTCATCCACTTTTCACCCTCTTAAACCTCTTTTTAACAAATTCAATTTCATCCTCTTTTCAGCCTCCTTCCAACCTTTTGTACTCATTCACTTTTCATTTTACTATCAACCTCTTCATCCTCTTTTCAGCCTCTTTACATCCTCTATTAAGACATTCAATTCCACCCTCCTTTCATCCTCTTCAGCTTTTTTTAGAAGGCTGAAAAGTGATGAAAGAAGACTGAAGAGGATGAAGTTTCAATATCTTTTGACCCTCAAGATTACATTGTTGAAATTATCCACATTCTTGAGGCTGAAAGGAGGTTGAAATTTCAAGTAATGCCTTCGAAATGTTTGGTCCTCCTTTCAACCTCTTCGTCCTCCTTTCAGACTCTTTTCAGTCTCCTTTTAAGCTCCTTTCATCTTCTTCAGCCTTTTTGCAATCTCCTTTCATCCTTCCTTTAACGTCTTTGTTAGAGGTCCAAAATTTAGACTTAGAATGTCCGCTCAACTGAATATATGATGTAAAAAACATGATGCTATATAGTAATATATTTTTAATTGACATAATGCAAATTTTTTATATAATTATTTCGAATCCAAAATTTTAATTTCGCATAATCTTTCCCGTGAAAATGTTTTATATGCACTGACAAAAAACTAATTTGCAATTTTATATTTTTTAGGTGTATTTTAGAATCGTCAATGAAAATATATCAATTTTTACTATAAAAACAGTAATTAAAAAATAAAAAATGTTTTTAAAATAATAATACTTATTCACTCTTATGGTCGTATGAACTCAATTTAATTCAGAGAATAAAATGATATAAACCTAACTTCAGAGGATAAAAGAAACACAATGTAAGTATTATATCTCTTCTGTGTTATATATTTGGTGCAAAATATAAATAAAAGAAAACACGTGATAACTGTTTTCCTGTCAACATTTTGAAATATAAGTTTAAGTGGTTTTTTCTACTACCATAAAATAATTATTTTATTGGTACAACCATGAAAATTAATAAAAATACACGAATTATAGGTAAAAATACCATTTTAGTGCCTTATAGAGAATGTCACGTTTTAAGGTAATTTAAAGGAATTGAAAATCTTTTTAATAATTTATAAAATTTATAATATGTTTTTTAAAAATATATTATAAAATTTAATGAAGATTATATATTAAAAAATCGCTAATTCGTGTAACTATTTATCAGATTTATAATTTAGTTTTTATGCATTTTATACAATTTGTACACACATATTTGACTTTAAAAATTGTTTAATTTTAGGTATCATGAATGGATGAAATCACCCGAATTACAAATTTTGACTGCGTCAGAACCGTTATCTCTGGAAGAAGAATATCAGATGCAAAAAAGTTGGTGCGAAGATAATGACAGTACGAAACAGATTATACCAAAATGAAAAAGTACTTTGAAAACTTATTGATTCATCATTTGTTTCAAATAACTCAAATATCTGTTTTTCAGAATGTACATTCATAATATTAAATAAAACAATTTTCGATAGCACTGGTAATGAAATAGGTACATTTTTAAGTATTCAATAAGATTTTTTACAAAAATATAAAAAAATATTTCTTTTCTAAAATGAATTGTAATTAAAAAAAAAATGATTTGTTACTTTTTAGAGGCAATGATTGGAGATACGAATTTATTTTTCAATAATACGGATGATCCACATGAAGCTGAAGCTGAAATTATGATTGCAGAAATTTCCAGCAGAAGAAAAGGATATGGATTTGAAGCGATAATACTCATGTTAAGATATGGTATATTAGAATGATCAATTCAGTTTCAAGTTAACAGTAATGTAATTAAATAATTTGATAAAGTATGATTAACTTGTAGGAATTGAAAAATTGAACATTAAAAAGTACACAGTGAAAATTGGTACAACTAATGAAAAAAGTATAAAACTATTTACAAAGTTGGGATTTAGCGAGGTAATTATATTGAACTTTTTTATATACAAATTATGATTTCATTGCCTAAATTTCTATTCTATGTAATAATTCTTAAAATTAATATAATTACCTTTTCCAATTAGGTTGCAAGAAGTGAAATTTTCCAAGAAGTTACCCTATCCAAACAAGTGGATGACCAATTTGTGAAGTATCTTACATCTCAAGTTCAAACCTTTATAATAGATGAAAATTACAAATAAATATTTTTATAATTGTTGGATTTATTTTTGTAATTTTATAGATAATACCTTATTTAAAAGTTTTATTTCTAAAAATGTGCTTCATTTTTAAAAGTTTATATTTAATAGTTTTTTAATATCATTTCAAACGATTATAATAAATTGTATTTTTAAAAAAATTTGAAATGTATATATATTTATTTATATGTGAAGTCTCATATTTGTATAATATATATAATTTAATGAATATATTTTTAAATCAAACTTATTTGTGCTTGATAATTTAAAAACGAGGGACGGAAGGATCATATATCAACCTATGATTGGATCAGATTGGTACTAAGTGGATTCAACGAACAGCACTACATTTCCTTCTTTTTACGTTATCAGTGTTATAGTTGAACGTCAAATACTACTGACAAAATTATAACTTATCTTTTGATCCATAAAAAGAAAAAAACCTTTGTTGAAAAAAATGTAAAGATCACCATTACTAACAAAAATCGTCAATTTTTAAATGGTATACAATAAAGTGCTGATATTATTTCCCGAAAATCTAGTTATAACTTCTTTGTCTTATCAACATTTTCAGCTTACTTTTTTTATCTTATGAAGTGATAATTTTTACGTACTTTTCCAGATAATGCGATTCAGCTATAATTTCAAAGCCTGTACAAAAATATTGTTTCACTTCCTCTGATACAAATAAGGTTCAATTATGTTTAAGTTTATCCGAAATCACCGTATGTTTTTCAACTCTGCCGTTTATGGATCTTTCTACACTGGAGCCGAATTTATGCAACAAAATTATAATAAGCGTTTCCAAGTAAGTTACCAAGTAAGCTTTTTATATATTATAAAATAATTAAATATCAGATTTTAAATAATAATTCATTTTTATATAGATAGTACCAGAAACAAAATCGGAAGACAGTTTAGTTACTTATAATACTGACAGAAAACCAGGACCAATTTTAAATGCGATCCATAAGTTGAACAGAACTTTAGGTTTAGATGAAGATTATGATGAAACAAGTCAAAGTTACAATTGGGCACAAATTAAACGATATGCAATTTATGGCTGCTTGATGGCCGGACCTGCCTTACATTTATGGTAAAAAAGATTAAATATTTACTACTAGCATAAAATAATATTAATAATAATAATTTTTTTATGTTCAAACCACATATAGGTACAAATGGTTAGATGGACTTTACAAAGGAACAGCCACAAAGACGATAATTAAAAAACTGATTTTGGATCAATTTATTTTAACACCAGCGCTATTAATATCATTTTATACCAGTTAGTATAAATATTTAGTTACAAAACTATTAACTTAACTATTAAGTATTAAGTTAACATATTTTAAGTAAAAAAAATGATTTTGTATTTTAGGTATGAGTTTGATGGAAAACAAAGTTGATATTTTGGAAGAATTTAAACTGAAATTCGTTAAAACTTTTCAGGTGTGTAAATAAGAATAGAGCTATTATAAATTTATGATAAAGCATTGATTACAGTACAAAATATCTTGCTTTTGTTGATAATTTTAAATTATACAATTTTTTATTATTTAATGGGTAATTTATATTTTTCAGACGTCCTGTATGTATTGGCTTCCTATACAGTTTGTAAATTTTGTAATTATACCACCGATATTTCGGGTTGTTTATGTAAGTGTAGCAGCTTTTTGTTGGGTTAATATACTTTTATACCTGAAACGGATGCCAGTTAATGCTACAGAATTAAAATAATTAATTTACATTATATTTATCCTTCTAATGTTTAGAATTATTAAATATAAAACTTGTTAAGTTGATACCAATATAAAATTAAATTAAGATAATATTATGTAACATTAATAAAGTAAATACAATTTTACAAAATTAAGTATTCAGTTTATTTAATTCTTTTCAAATGACAAATTTTTATAAAACCGTAGTTATAAAATAAATATATATTATTGAGATAAGAAATAAATAAATAATTAGTTTTAAAATAAAAAAAAATGTGTTATTTTGTATAATTATAAAAAGTTTTCATTAATATAAAAACATTTTATTTTGCTAAATTCAAACACTGCGTATTTAGTTTCAATACACATATTTCGTTATAAATCGTTCTGTAGAATGCGTTTATAAAAGAACAATCTTGATTTCTTTATAGTATATATGTACAATAAATTCAATTAATACAATTTTTTATAATACACAGTCAGAATATCGCTCTGCTCTTTAATTATGTTATGAATGTCTCAAGATGATGATTCATATCTGTTATAAATAAAAAGAAGAGAAAAAACTAACAATTTTCAACGGCAAAAGTAATACTAACTAGATTTAAATAATTAATTATAAATAATCAACATATCCTTAATAACACAGAAATGAAATTGAATGTATGTAATTCATACAAACCTTTTATAGTTGTACAGATTTTGTATGGAACTTATGCAGATTATTTCTAAGAAAATTATGCATTCAATTTTTCATAATTTCATTAATGAATTTACAATTTGCGAAAAGTCAACATAGCTTTAAATAATAACTTTAATAAGATGAGAAGTTTTATTTAAAACATCACTTTGTATAAAAAGTGTAAAAATGTGAACACAGCAGCGTTGATATTTTATGTCAACCATTTATATGACTTTTACATTTTGTAATCTGTGTTATCCAGGATAGTGTTTCTTCGAAATCTTACATCTTACGAGAAATTATTATTTATAATTACATTAAATTCCTTTGATCCAATTTACAAAACTGAAAGAATTACTTATCTATTGCATAAATGTTTTAAATGATACCTAAATAAATAATATTTAAACGTGATATAAATACAATTATCATTGTTTTTAATTTAAAAAATACTTAATCATTTCGTCAAAAAATATTTACAGATTTGTCAGAACTAAAAAATTGCATTCAATAATAATGAATAAATAATACATTATTTTGTCTTGTTTAAAAATTAAAGAAGAAACAAAGTTTTAAACAATTCTTTTCATCAACAATTAATGAAGCTCAGTCAAAAGCTCAGACTTTAAGTTTCTGTCTCACAATCATAATCCACAGTCAAAACACTGCAGAATCAGCGTAATTACAAACGGTAATCAATTCGTATAAACAATTGTATGTCATCATAAAGTCAGCACAAAGATGTGCTGTGAATTTGCAGTACCATTACTTTGTCTTGTTATTTTGTCTCGCTTCTTTTGCTTTTTTTTTTTTTTTTTCGATAGTAAAAATATTGTTTAAGGCGACGCCTATTATTGCTGTTAGTTAATATAAGAAACCGGTCGCAGATGGAGCGGAATCTATGCACCAGTCTTCTTTTTAGTCGTTCTTCGAATTGTGTTAGCAACGTGTTACGTTAATAGTAGGCAAACCTATAAGCGCACGATCAATCGTAATAATTAACTTTCGCCTATATAACATTGTAATACTGCGCGATTTGGTAGATGAGCGTCGTTTGACCATCGGACCTTCGACACGCGGATCCGAATTTGATTATATTTAAAAAATTTGTTTCATTTTATTATGTTTCCATTTTCTACTACAAATGCACCATATTTTCAGCTGAGGAATGTGCAATTGTTCTATTGCTTTGCGATTTCAGGGGAGCTAATAACTACCACTGATATGTACGTTTGTCTTTTGCGCAGCTAACAAAGAATTAATGCGACAGTTCCTACAAAAACAATTACTTGTTATAACAATTGTCAAAATGTCTGATTTTTAGCATTACTTTTGTATAACACGTCTTTTCAACTTTCAACTTGCGAAATTGTTTATTATTGAATAAATATATCAAAGTTTATCTGGATCTGAGTCGGACTGGCTTTCTCCGACTATTGCAGTGTAATTAGATTTACCTTGCTATACACAATTTGACGGAATTGTGCAAAATAAAGTACCGCCTATAGAACAGGCGACACTAATAACGTGGTTTATTATTCATTCCTTTCTTTTTTGTTTGTTTATCCTTTGTTTCTCATCGTCTATTTGTCACATATTTATCGCTTCTTTTTTATTAACTACTTTGGAGACTAATAGCTTTTTTCCATTGGTTTATCTACAATTGCCATTTACGAGACACGCCTAAGTGAAATCCAGCCCTACCTTGTCGAGGAAAATATATTCATTGTACCACTAGCTGTGCGCTTTCTGACAAGTCGTGCAGCAACTGTGGAATAAGTATTATTAATTAATTTGCAATGTCTAATTATTATACTTATTTTAGTTTCAATTAATTAATTCATTTTTACTCATTTATTACTATAGTCTAATGCATAATGATCACAAAGAATTTATCAGTAATGAATGATTATTAAGTAATAATTTATATTGACTATTTTTTACATTAATCATTTGATCAATAGATAATTACATTATTGAAAGATTTATCGTTTGGATAATTGGTGATGAAATGGATATGATGAGTTATTAGATAACTGAACTGATGGATAACTTAATAATAAAATCACTGAAAGATTGGAGTAATCGATCACCAGAATAATGAATCATTACATAAAAAACGATTAGAATCTAAGCTATTGAATCACTGGAATATCAAACAGTAGAAAATACATGCATTTTCCAAAATGGACTATGGGAAATATTTAATTTCTGGATAATTATTATTACTATTAAATTATGAATGAATCAAAATTAAGTTAAAACCTGTTGCATCCTGCGGCGTTAAATGTGTGTCTATAACTTTTTGTATAACATTCATCCATTGCGTTCGATCTTCCTCATTTTGAGCTGATAATAAGTAACTTCTATCGGGCGTTTCTAATGTAAATGAGAAACCCTGATCTCTCGCGCCTGGAGGAACTCCCATTTTTACCGCAAATCCATCGGAACTGTGACCCAGGAAGATTTCACCTTTTGGATGCGCATCCTTTTTATTCAACCATAAAGCATAATATTCACATTAATTTCTTACTTAAATATTCAATTTTAAGCCTTCAATATCAACTGATACATTAATAATTAATTTAATTAATTTTAAGATAAATTTGTTTATTCTCTAAATAAAATTAAAAGTACAAATAACAATGATTACCATAGGATCATCATGGTACATAAGTTTACGACCATCTAGCGTAAACCAGCGTTTTTTATAGGCGTCCGTGTGTTTAGGACCAGTCTTCCATAAGAATCCTTCTTTGGAAAAATCCTTCGTGAGTTGCGTGAGTAGTTCCGCCTCGCTCGCGCCAGGATACGCTACCTGCAGTCGATGCAGTTTTGCGCACCTTATTGCCAAGTACCAATTTGTAATGACCTCAGGATCCTCATGATAAACGTAAATGTGTCGTGTCGTGCCTTCTTTCATAAAAGACAGCTGAAGGCTTTTTTGGTTACCGATTTTTGCCGGCGCAAACGCTACATTTAGTTCTGATATTCGCAACATTGCTTTTGGATCCTATATTATTCAAAATTGTAAAATATTTCATATATTCAAAATTATAAATGATCAATTAAACTTATTAAGAGTATTTAGCGTAATTACGTTATACAAAAGACCACAATGGCTTCAATTTTTGTAAATTATATTATATTGCTCTTGTTTTTGGATAATATATATAGTTTATAGAAATTGAATTTGGGTGTGCAAGCATGCAACTAATAACGATTGTCCAAAAGTACAATCGAATACACACAACATTGTAAATGACTGATCGCCAAATACCCTGGACGAAAAAAAAATGTATATATCCAAGTTGTGTCTAAAACCCAACTCTACCTTATTCTCTTTAACATAATATTTGAGCGTATCATCTGCTTCGTTCAAAACAAATTTACGCGGATGATAACGCGCATCTTCTTTGCCTCTTTTCATTAAAAATCCTTCCATATATCCGGACACGTAATGATTTTGTCTCTCCGGATGACAGAATTCTTCTCTCTCATACTTCGCTCTTATCCATTGTTCCACTAAAACTCTACGTGAATGGAAATGGTGTTTTTAAATATTTGTGAAGCAACAAAATAATCGTTCAAGCTGTGGTGTCATTCGAAATAAAAGTGTTATGTTTTCAACGTATTCGTGTTTTTTTTTTTCAATGTGTTGTACATTTTGAATTTTTTGTTTGGATTTTGATTCGTTTGATCTTTCTAGGTTTTGACTTTCACACTTACTCGGGTGTGTCTGGATTAGGTCGTCGATAACACGGCGGTACTCGTTCCTCGTAGCGCATTCGCGCAGCCTCATTCCCGACTTCACGTATTCTATTAACTTGCGAGTCTTCCCATTTATCCAGCTTCAAGTGTTTGACTTTGGAGATGTGTACGCCCATCAGACGATGCACCGTTGCGCATCGTGCGCATAAAAATACACCTATATTGTACGATGCCCATTGTGGATCTATAAAGTAAAAAACAAATTATTATCAATTTTAATTATTATAAATAGTTGACAAATAGTGTATAAATGGAACACCTGATGATTCTGAATGAAACACTTCTAAGACTAATAATTTCATTCATTCAAATTACTAATTAAAAATGTAACTAAACGAATTATAATAAACATAATTAACTAATACTAATTAAACTGATTAACTTGACAGAAATATCTAATTTATACAATAAAAGTAACAAAACTAACAAAATTTACGAAGTAAACTAATATTTTTAGTTAGTTTGCTAATTTATTTAATATTTAGTTTATTTTACTTAGTTAGATTAATTTTTTAATTCAGTTACTTTCTTTATTCAGAATTGTTTTAATTTAATATTTTAATTAAGTTTTTTTTAAGTTAACATTAATTTAAAAAATAATAAAAAAGGAAGAAAAGTGAGTATTATATTTAAAAAGTGATAAAGTTAATTAATTTCAAAAGTAGTTGAAAAAAGTGAGTCGCTGAGAGGTCTGAAGATATTATTTATCTATTCAATAACTCAAACAAAGTTTACAACGTATCGTACAATTTCTTTTAAATATAATTTTTCAAATACACTATTATCAATTTACAATACAAAATTATTTAAGAACAATTTATAACTTTATACGGAACTTTCTATTTTAAAGCATAAAATTTTTAATAAAATTCGTTTTTATCATACAAATATTTCCAATTCATGCGTGAATGTATAATTATCATTATCCAAATAAAAATTTCAACGAATCATTATTTACTCAATGAAAAAAATTGTAAACAACATTCACTTATGTATTTCGTTTCCTTTTCCCTTTTAAAATGTCAAATGGCAATATCACATTTTCCATTTCATTTCAATTTCTGCTAATCAATCATAACAAACGCTTCTTCCGCATAAGATAAAGACAGACAAAACAACAATTGACGGTATTGACTATTGTTACAATTTATAAACAAAACAAAACAGTCGTATTGTTATAATATAGGTTATGTTGCGGCGCAATAATAATTTGCACGGATTCTTTCCGTATCTCAGTATCACTTTAGCGTACATAAATCACCTTAAATTTGACATATACAATAATATAAGCACTTAATCAAAAATACATAAACAAACTACAATTAAAAAACTGAAGATGAAAATGTAAACGTCAAACTTGATTGACATAAATGGACACTTGAACAAACTATTTTTTAGGATTTTTCGTTCTTTCTTTTTGCCGGTAAAATATAGAAGTTGCGTTTGCAAAAATGCAAATTAAGAAATGCAACAAATAAACAAGCCACACAAAATCTGGCAGCTACAATGTGTTAGACGTGATTGTCGCAGGGGCAACACACACATTCTCGGGCAATTTTTCCACTGAATTTGATGCCCGGCACTGTTGCGATTATTTGGACTGTTGTACCAATGTCAACATTTGTGTCTTACTCGTACTCACTTTTTGCTCCACAATCGGCGCACACGTTATTTCCGGGCCTTTCTAAGAGTTCTGACAAGTACTTCTCATTTGCATCCGCCATTTTAAAAAGTCGGACATACGGTATCAACATTGTTGCCAGTTCGCACGCACCAACATATATTTCGTCAAAATTAATAGGCGTGCATTCCGCGATACTAGCTCTGAGGTGAACGAAACTGTCAATTTTGATGTTTGTTTAAAATACAAAAAAAAATTTTTTTTTGTATTACTTTGTAGATTAAAGAATAAATCAAATTCAATAATCCATTTCGGAATTCTTCAGAAAAACAAAAATTAATTTTGAAATAAATAATTATCATACAAACATTACGTCAATATAGTCGTATATTTCCTATATATATACCGCACGGAAAAAATATTATATTAAAATATATAACTTTTTGCTACTAAAGTATATATTTGAAGATATATTCCAAATATATTTATTTTATATCTAAATATATTTTTTCATATATTTTGCAAATATATTTTTACTTACCCTGATTCAAAGTTCCGACGACTTTTAGTTTAAACTCAAAATTTCGTACACTGAGAGAAATATCTTGGTTAAATATTCTATACTTTTCTTGTTAACTGCACGTAAAATAAAATTACATTAAAAATTACTATACTGTACAGCAGCGCTGTCATAGAAATATTTTGTTTACATTATTACAAATCAGTTTACTTTCAAAATACTAGAATTATAGAAAAATTTGTGATACGGAA
>JABFPJ010002824.1:0-18091 GCA_022817425.1 Gryon sp. ZL-2020
CGGATTTTTCTGATGAAAAGCGATGTTTCCCTGCTGAAAAGCGGTATGATTTCTACTAAAAAGCGGCCAAAAATGCCCAACTGAGTTAGGAGCGTAAGCCCTATGTTCCCCGAGAAGTAGTCTCTGATGAAAGTGCCTCGTGGGAACTGTTATTTGAGGAAAGACGTAGGTGATTTAGTGGAGTAGGGTCTGCGGACGAGTCCCACACTAATTGGCCCAGACATGAGAGTCTGGACCAATTGTCCGTAAAAAGATTCCCCCCGTCTAAAAAAAAAAAAAAAAAGATAAACATCTCATAGACGTCCAAAAACTTCTTGTTTTGGCCTTATTAGGTAGTAGTTTATTAATTTATTAATTTATTAATGCATTTATTCATTTATTCATTTATCTAATTATTGAACATTCAATTACTCAATTTAATAATAATATTCTAATAATCGTTAATTAAATCTTTTTTTCATGAGTAATGCAATTTTTCTTAATTTTAACTTCAATCTAATAAAAATGTGCTTTTTCCTTAACCTTACAATCTAATTGGAGCATTCAAAATGATTCAAATGTGTTTTAGATTAACATAAGATTTCATTCCAGCCATGTTATTTTGCTTCTTTTGCTTAGTTTTGTACAAAAATATAGTGCAGAATAAGAATTTTTTTCCTAAAATGTGTATAGATGATTATATGATCTTATGAGTATGCACAAAAGGTCCGTATATAGTGAAAGTCACTATGCTTGTTGACATTTTCAGAAATAAATACAAATGCTTTTATTTCATTAATATTAGAAAATAAGTTTTGTTGACAATATATTTTATTTTTGACAATATATTTACATTGATTAAATATATTTTCATTTATGTTTTTTTTCTTCCTTTAATTTAATACTTTTTCTTCATATCAAGTACCTATTAAACTTGATATTTGTCTCTTTTCAGAAACAAATAGCAAGTTCCTGTTTTTTACATTATAGAAATGAGTATAGAATTCTTGTCGAGTAAATATGATCATAAGACCCCAGATGGAAATTTCAGTATTTCGCCATAAATATTAAATGGCCTAAGCAAGGGCCAGCATTGGCAGTCGGGAGTCGACAGCCAATGCTGCCGCAATACAAACATTTCTGCATGCCGTTCATTGTCACAATAACCCAAACAGCCCAACTCTGGGCCAGTATTGGCAATCAAAGGTCGGCAACCATTACTGGCCCAGCACTGGCTATTCTTACGGCAGATTATTCTTTAAATAAGTCAAATAAAGCAACTCTGGCCCAATCATGGTAGACAACAGAAGTATAATTTTCCAATTAATTAATTGTACTTAAATGTGTAATACGAAATTTCATTTAAAAATTGCAATTATTTACAGATTATTGTAAAACTGGATTTGGTATGTTTATATATACTAAATGATAATATGATAAATAAAAATTATTATAACTGATACGTATAATTATTTGTGAGTCATTAATAATTACTATTATTAATTACTAATTAAATAATATAATAATTTATTTATTACTTAATTAACTAATAAGTATTTTACTGAATTTATTTATATATTTTTATAGAATATGTTATTTTTATGGTAAATGGTGCAGTTGTTAAAATTAACGACAAAATATTATCAAAAATATTTGGTTTTGGTATAAACAATTTAAGAGAAGTACGAGACCAGTAAACGTAAGGACCGGAGTTCAATTCCGAATATCGGAGAATTAAAAAAATAAAAATACACATTTTTAATTAATTTAAAAAATAATAATAACGTTAAATAACATAAAAAACAATTAAGGACTAAAAATTCGATATGTCCCATTTTTTATTGTTAAACATTGAAAAATTAATTAAAATAAAACCAGTATTGGTAGCCAGTACTGGCCCAACGTAATTTGGTGTTTCTTTGCCAATATTACGCCAACGATGAAAGATGACGGTCGATCACTGATCGCTATTACTGCACCTTTAATGGGCCAATTTAAAATTTCCATCTGGGAAAATTTTTTCTCATTTTGCTTAATTTTTCGCTGAGATATGGCGGATCAAGAATCGACGTTTTTTTTTCTTTTTTGGTAAACGTCACCTTTTTCATTGTCTTCGTCAATCTCAGCTCGCACAAAAGTTTCAATAAAAGCTCATGCAAAGCTTAGGGTAAGTTTGTGGAAAACTCATAGGAACTTGGGAATAGGTATTTATTTTTATTTTATAATCTATTTTATTAAAATCTTATCGGAGATTTATGGGATGCTTATGAACTGATATAAACTGAAAAGTCCACGCAAAGTACAAGTAAACATCTAATTAAAAAACAAAACAATTATTTATTTTGCTTTTGAATGCATATCATAAAATTTATTATATACTACAACTCACTATTGCGAATTTAAGGATTTTCTCTCATCTTACACATTTTCTAATAAGAATATATTCTCCTTTCTTCGGGAAAAATAACGTATCTGTCTTTAATTTAAACATCGATAACAAAACAGCATCAAATTTTTTTCACAAACATTTTCATAATATATATATAATGAATATTTCATTTCATAAATTTTTTTCATGGCACAAAGTTATCGAGTTCTTTAGCGGTATTTCACTGTTACAGCTATACCTTAATACTGGTCGATTTCGCCTATACGGAGAGACCGAGATTCTAGTTTTCGTTGTATTGGACATCAATAGCTAATGCGCGATAAGACATTTTGGTCTATACACTTAAAACTGATGCGCGGTGACCAGCTATGAGTGCACCGTACATCGAATGTCAGTGTACTGATCATTAGTCGCGGAACATCAAGTACACGTGTGCTACGCATCAAATATTGGCGGCAGGACAGCACCTTTTGATGTGCTGCATACAGCAAATCTGGAATCGCACTGTATTTATATACATTTGTATTTATATCATTTGATTTCAAATGACAGCAAGATAGATCGTGCTTGTAATATTATCTTATATCGCAAATAAAATAGCACAAAATGATATTTACTCGTGCATTTCATAATAGTGCGCGTACAGTAAGTATTAAATTTAAGTAATGACAAAATGTGAAATATTTTACTTTAATTATTCTTAAGATTTCGTATATATATACCTCAAGTTGCTATGAAAACATGAAATGTAATTGTTTTTATTACAAATTTTATTTAAATCATATGTAATTAATGTACTTATATAGAATATATATACTTTTCATTAATTAAATTAATTAAGGACTTTTGATGTATGTATGTTTTGGTAGCGAAAAATATTAATTTTATAAGTTTTCATAATATATATTTCATTTCCAGGATATAATTAACTATTCCATTTGTGATATTTAAATAAATTTATATATTATTTAGTAAACTAACAAAATGTTTTCATAATTTTTTCAAATTTATATAAAACATACTTATTAACACAAAATTCAGGAAAATCATTCATTTTAATAATAATAAATACTAAATTACTTATATGACAAACTCGTCCTATTTTGCAGTCATTTAAAATCAAACTGAGTTGAATAATTTCATATAAATACAAAGCGATGTTAGATTTGCTGTATGCGAGACAAATTCGTGTGTGTCTGCACTGAGAGAACTTCCAAACAGTTATGGCATGGCACTCACTGTTAGATTTCCATTTCATAAATACTCGATTTTTATGCTAAACTTGCACGAATGTAACGCTAATATATCGTGCCAGGTTTTTGCTAGAGAATTTATGATAAAATCGCAAGAATTTAAGAAAATTTAAATAAAAGCCTCACGCTTATGTGGCGTGGCAACATTTATGCTATTGTAGCGTTATACCAATATTGTAGCAATTTGAGTTTGAAAGTTCCCTCAGTGCGAACGGCACTTTCTGTTGCGCGGCATACGTGTGTTCGATGTTTCACGCCTAATGATGAGTACACTGACAGTCGATACACGGTGCATTGATAGCTGGTTGCCACACACCAGTTTTAAATATCTAATCCAAAATTTCTTATCAGAATTAAGGTATTGATATCCAAAATAGCGGAAACTAATCTCTCAGCCTCTCCGTGTACAAAAAATGTGTATTATACACAAATATTATATTTGTTCACAAATACACAGTTATACAATTTTGAATTTTTCATTAAAATAGTGATCCCTTTAATCCTGCATGATTGACATAAAATTTGCAATGTTAAACAAAGACTTTTACCTTCGTAACTTTCAAGGGCGTGAACGTTGTAAATTGTCATACGTTATAAAATAGGGGACAGGCTCGACCTTATGGTCAAGTGTTTCGCACTATTAACTCCCACATGAAATAACTCGCGGACGACTTCTTTTGCTTATGCAAAATTTGGCAGCTGAATGATCTTGGTTGGTAGAACAAAGAAATTCACTAACCCCTGTTCTTATGCAATTAACTCTTTTAACGTACTTAAGTCATGCGAGTGGCAGGTTCTTGCGCTTAACTTTCACGAAACACCAGAATGGGGGCCTGTTTCCCGCCTGTCGTTGTCGTCTACTCTCTTAAACTTGAGGTGTCTCGAGTTTCCATTTCCGCCAAACAGACTGCTGTTTCTTGAATTTCGTGCTTCACTTAAAAATTGTCTACGTCTTTTCTAAGTGACTGGATTATAATATTCACGTTCATTGTCAAACATGTATTTAGAAATAAGTTTAAGAAATATAATCTGCAATGTGAATGCGACTAAGAAAATTACTTTCACGAACGGAAATGTAAAATATAACCCATAGAGCACAATAACGCTTCGTAATCTTCATTTCATTTTCAATATTTCAACAAGCTTATGAAACGTTACAAAACCCCAAAATCACGGTTGGAATAACTCTTGTAAACTGTTAAATGTCAATTAATTTATTAATATCGAATCACAGCTTAAAAATCGTTTGTAAGCAACATTGTATAAAAATTAGTAAACTACACTTACAATGAATAAAAAAATACAAATTAATTATACGTAACATTTCATAAACCGAAAAACCATGTTTGCAATACAGGATATATTAATAGAAGAATATGTTGATGATTTGGATAGAAAATTTAATTGTTATTTTTCAATATATACTCTCTAAATTTGAATAAGTGAAAATTTCACTTATTTGCTGAGTGAAACATTTTTTCACTTCAAAAAAGTCAAAATTTGCACTTATTCGTAAGTGAAAAAATTTTCAAGTCCAAAAAAGTTAAAAATTTTACTTATTTATAGGTGAAAGAAAATTCACTTTTCGAAAAAGTGAAAAACTACTTTTTCATAAGTGAAGAAAATTTGACACTTTGAAAAAAGTCAAAAATTGTACTTTTTCATAAGTCAAATGTATTATTGACAAGCTAGGAGTGCATTTCTCAATTAAGTTTTGTATTTTAAGTGATAGACTGGTATGGTGGAGAAGACATCGGACTATCACCTTGGGGACCTAAGTTCGATTCTCGGAGAAATAGAATTTTTTCACTAAGATTTTCATTATATAATATAAAAATAAAAAAGCGAATAAAAAAGTAATATAATAATTATAAAATATAAATTATATAATAAATGAATATTATTTTAATAATAAATAATTTTTCACTCTTTTAATAAGTTAAAATTCACTTTGTCTAAATAAGTTATTTTTCTGACTTTTTCAATAAGTGAATATTCACTTATTGTGAGTGGAAGACTCTGGACTCAATCAAAAAGTGAATATTCACTCTAAATAAGTGAAATTTCACTTATTTAAATTTAGAGAGTATTGTAAAAATGCATATAATTCTGGTATTTTGTTCTCTTTAATACTGTAAATATTACATAAAACAAATTTTCTCCCTTCTTTACTATCTAGTATAGTAATTTTTGAAAGAATAATTTTCTGTGTGTAAAATTTATTATTATTTTCAGTTTACGTTTTTACAGTGAAAAAACATATTATTGCAAATATATGCGTAAATATTATGTTATATATTTGTTATATTCGACAAATAAAAAAAATGCAATCACTTCAATATAAAAACTAATGTACATTTGACGTAATAACTTAGTTAACATAATAATACAAAAATGCAAAAACAAAATACGTTTTGTTGGTTATGAAGACGAATATACTTGAAAGCGTTCATGTACAATATATTTTCATAGATTTTTTTACTCCCTTTAAAACATATCCTTTTGAGATATTATATTAAAATCGATCAAGTGATCATTGCTCACTTCGTCTTAAAAAAAAACATTTTTTAAGACAAATAAAAAGTACATCAATTGTTCCAACAATAAAATAATGTCACGAAACTGAAGAAATAAAATGCTAACATTGCAGTTTTATGTAATACCAAGCATATTTGATTGCAATTGACACAAATAGTTATTTCTATGAATTAATCATGCTGATTCACTTCTATTAGCAATATATCTTAAGCTTTTTTAAGATGCAACTTGTAGTATGATATACAACATGATATAATAAAAAGATAAAAACCATAAATTCAGATTAACTGAAAAGTAAAGGCCAAGTAAAAAAAAAACCTAAAAATTAAGAAGCAAATGACGTTAAACGTATTAAACTTTCTCAGTTCAAAAAATGAATTTAGAATACAATCTAATCTTAATTCAATTTTTATTTGAATGAAATCAGAAAGTAAACTTTATAACTTAGAAAAATAAAAAATATAATAATATCACTAAAAGTATTTTTAACATAAGGTACTGATATCAATAAATATGGTCAAGTATATATGTGAATTTTACTTAAGGAATTTTCAATTTGATGAATGAATCGAAAATAAAATGTAATTCGTTATATGATTCTTGCGTCTATATGGTTTTCGCACTAAAAACCCAATAGAGTTGAGGCATTTATCTCCAATATAGTTGAAGAAGATAGATGATCTTGCGGGCCAGTTCGGACAATCGGAATTAAAACCCTACATATGTTTCCCTGGTGCCGCTGCTCTAAGTTTCCAAGATTGGAAAATGAAAAAAAAATTGTTTCGTGCCGAAAATGTGCCGTTCTGTCGATGTGGCGGAAAATCGGAACGTTCTGGACACGAAAAATTTTTTTCTTTCATTTTCCAATCACGTGTTCTCGGTGACGTTGCACTAGGTTAACAATTGCGCCTAAATTTTGGTGACACAGTTTATGAGCTCAAAAGTCCACTTATGCATATTAACTCCGAGCACGTGTTCCCGGTGACGCTGCACTAGGTTAACCGTTGCACGAATATTTTGGTGGCATAGTTTATGCGCTCTAAAGTCTACTTAGAGCACTCAAAGTTGATCGTTATATAGTGCACTACGTTCCTTAGTCCCATACCTAGTGCGGAACGTGCATATTGACCCATTTCGCATGTTCGATTTTCATTCTAACTACCTGCATTGTATTTCTAACGTGGAAATCTTCTCCGGAAACATAAAAATAAAAAAAATGTTTCGTATCCGGAACGTTTCGATTTTCCGCCATATGTTCTGCCGCCACATATTCAGTTGTTAAAAACTATTTTTATAAACTGTACAAATATACTTTGTAACATAGGCCAGAGATAATTAATTTTCATACGAATAAAAATAATATCAGAAAGTAAAGAATATAAGTGAATAACCTATGTTAATGTTTTGAATAAATTTAAAGGAAAACAGTTATACATTCGCCGAATTTATGAAATATACAAACTGGAACATAAATAGATAGTTAATGCAGCTCGCGTGTTTGCAAGGCGTCAGTCTTTATGATAAAAATTGACTGCAAGCATTTGTTCAAAAGTTGAAGCAGCTGCCAATGGAAAGAGAATATAGTCCCATTGGTAGAATAGATGAACGTAAGTGAACCGTGCGAAAAGAATAAGCCAGAGTCGTCATCGTATTCTTTTTATCGGAAGAGCTCTACGAGTACTCGACTTTGATACAAAAAAAGCCGGCCAATGTTCTATTATCGATCTCGCGAGAAACGTTTTATTAACATCTTGGCGATGAGATCACCTTTGTCATATGTTTTGACGTGTTTCGATCGTCTCTTTAGAACAATTTTATTGTCAGGCTTTTTTCTTAAAAGCTGATAAAAAGAATAATGGAAGATATTATTAGTCAGACAGTTTAAAGACATAAGTATCATTTTATGTAAGATGTAATAATACTTATTTTTCATTGCACTGCAAACACAAGTGTCTCATTTTGAGACATTTTTGATGATTGAGACGCAAAAAACGTCTTAAAATTGAATAAATGAGACATTTTTGGTGTCTCAATCATCAGAAATGTCTCAAAATGAGACACATGTTTTTGTAGTGTGATCTAATATTTTTCCTCGAGGAAGGAAAGTACCCTTTTCCTCCCATGGGAGTTTTTGGAAAACGGCATTTTGCTCTCCCTCGAAACGAAAAATATCGCACGCAACATGGAAAATGATCAGATATCCGTTTACCTCGCGATTACAAACCTCACTTTCGACTCGGCTTGAAAACTTGCTCGGGAAAATGGATTTTCGATTTCATTACCCTTGTTGCCTAAAGCCTAATATACTTTAGTACTAAATTAGTACAATAGTTAAAACCATTATATCATCTTTTTTATAACATGAAAAAGACTGATACGATTTTTTTCCTTCACAAATTATGTCGAATGTCATATAACGGATTTGTGAGTAACTTATTTAACTCAACTATTCATCAATTATTTATTCAGCTATATAATTGCAATATTTGCAATGCGTAATCTGTCTTAAAATTTATCTTGTATACTTTCTGTATACAGTCTCTACTCGTTCACTAAATTTTTATTAAGTTAATTTAAACTGTTTGCAAAATGACGACTACTATTAATTCGTTGACATGATTTATTTTAACATACTTCACGAGTACTTTTTTAATTAAACATATAATAAATCTGTTAATGTTGTTGTGGAACGAATTTTATTCAGTATTTTGATATTTGAATAGAAACAATTAATCTTCTTCATGCCAAACTAAGTGGTTTTTAAGAAATTAAGTCGGCCTACTTAAACTAAATTCAAACAAACTTAATACATCGGAGTTTTAATCGAAGTAACGTGTTTTATTTCACTGACGCCGCATAATGTTTATAGTTCTTGTGGATATTGTAAATCTTTCTTGCGTTTCTTGATATTCATCGAGGAATGAAGGCAATTTACCCGCATCTGACAGTTAAGATAAGGCGGTTGACTGACATCTTCATAAGAACACGAGAGACCACGAAGACAATGTACTACTCCAAAGATTTCGAAAACTAATTAAAACACGACGAAAGTGTCTCTTTTTAGAAAGACAGGGAAACAATTCTGTAGACAAGACTATCGACACTAAATGGCGCAACGAATTCATTTCCACCTTCTTAACCTTATCTTTTTTTGCAATTATTACAACAATGTGCCTGAATAATACGCTCCATAGTAGATCGAATTTCGAAGACGATTCCAGGACTAAATTGAAAAAGAGAGTTACAAGCACATTCGCGAGCGAAAATGGTACCTTCAGGACTACCTGTCATGGTGAATTACGTGATGGATAAAGCGATTCCGTTCGGGCAAATTTATTACTTGTCTTCGAAAAATCGTAGAGATTTTTAAATAACTGCAATCCCGTTGATTTAATAAATATTTTGTACAGTTAAACACTTTATTAGCCTCTTTTTAAGACTATTTCTTCCTGAAAACGTTCATTATATGAGATGAAAAGTATTTCAAAACTGTAAATACTCCTAAAAATTTTAAATTATTCCAAGTTGAATAAGAAAGCTAATATTCAATAGAACATTATTCTAGTAAATCCTTTCATTGTTTAACCGTTTATTTATTTATCAAAAGAACTTTTAGAAATTGCAGCATAATTACAGGCATTTGTGAAGTGATAAAGAAAAATTGTATGATATTAAGTATAAGTTTGTATTTTATGTTGTTTCTGTGTTTTCACGTTATTTTGACAAAAGTAACTAGTGACAAATTCTTTAAGGTTGAAAACAAGTTCATTTCTGCTTTCATTTAATTTGTATACTTCCTTCAAGACAATAATAATATTCATAGAATTTTACATATAAATCAACTTTAAAACGGGGACAGTTGTACTTTTAAAAGAATTCAAGTGATTATTTCAAATACATTTCGTTAAATACTTTTGAGGGATAAAACAAACAGCTCGTAAAAACTTTGCATATGCGAAGTTTTAGCGTTTGTATCTTTCTTATTCTTCATTTACATCCACAGGCAGGACCGTCGGGAGCATTCATTAATCAGACACTAAAAGCATTTGTTGTTCGCTGAAAAGTACCACCTTGAACATAATAACAAGTCCAAAGAATTTTGCCTCGACAATATGAATCGTTCGAAAAACAAGAGAAGTCACGAGAATGTAAAAAAAGAGCGAGACTGAGTTTTGCGGAAAAACAAGAGAAAGAAAACTAGAACTAGTAAGAAGAAATTTAAGATGCATACTAACGTGAACGTGAAACAATGGTTCGGAGTCGTTGAAAGGAAAACAGCCGTACAAAGATCGGACAAAACCGTTGTACAGATGAAGACCAACGAAAGGTAAATGGAGATAAAAGGGGAAAGTTTAAACTTAAGCTGGTGTGAAGCAGTGAGATTAATTTTCATTGAGGGTTCAATTGCAATGGAAAATTAGAACTTAATTCGACAAAGGAATTGTTGTGTTGAACAATAAATCGTTTGTATTGGTTGTTGGTATTTGTAAACATGCCTGTTCTCAAGAAAGTTACGCGAGTCCAGAATCGTTTGATTAGGATAGATGGGAAATGACTACTGAAATGAAATTGAGATCTGCTTACTGCTGTACTCTTTCCGCATATATCTTCTAAGGCTTCAATAGGAATACTAACGAATCGAACGAGGCAATGACTTTCCAATGTAAATGCAAAAAACAAACTTTGTAGAGATCTTGAAGAAATGCGCGACGCACGAATGCGTTCTGGATTTTTCTTCTTCTTTTTCTTTTTTCTCCGATGAAATGAAGAGACACTCAAATTAGATCAGTGTCGCACGAGAGAACGTCGCATCGATATGTAAATACTAGTGTCGCTAAGATTTCTTTTATTTGAATGTATGCTTTCGTTTATTTGAACAGTATTCCATTTATTCGAACTTTTCATTACGTTCAAGTAATTTTGAGATTTTCTTCAACAGCAACAGGTGCAGGTTTGAATGGGATTCAAGGATTTGGAAGTAAGAATAAGTCGATATCACAATGGGATTCCGGTAAATTTCCCTGTACAACTGCGTTTAAGCTTGATGACTTAGAAATCTGTCGACAAATTATCGCTTTGCTTAAATTGTAATTAACGTTTAATTCAATAGAGGTTAGAGGGCATACCGTATACATATTATATATATTTAATTATTTTATATTTATTATATATTTATATATTTTATTTACATCTATTATAAATTTTAATATAAAATATATTACAGATTTTGAGTATAAAATGCGTATTAACTGGATTATTTAAGAACAGCTGCAAATTTAAATGCCGAATATGAGAAACTAAAATTAAACTACATGTAATAATTATAATACTAATTTTACTTTCCAAGCCTATGTAATATATTGATATTCTCTATTGATATAAAATTGAAATTTTACGTTTTATATGAATATTTACTTTTTGTTGTAAGTTTAAATTATATTCGCTCGAAGTTTTAGTATTGTAATATAATCTTAATAATACGAATAAAATTATATTACAAATTAGATTCTACTAAAATAAACTTTAGAACTAAAAATGCATACATGTTAAGCAGGTCACGATTGCCAATTGTATAAAGCGACATTATTTGTAAATATAAATACATGATACTATTAATGAGATTTACTGCTGAAGAAACCTTATAAAAAGATAATACAATGAATTGAAATACGTTCAACTAATTGACCTGATACTAGTTCTAAAAGAGTTTATGAAAGAAATTCGGTTTATTAAAAAAATTTACACAAAGTAATTCTACAAATAACATTGTGTATATTTTTTAAAATATCTGTCTTTAACATTACATAAAGATTCAGAGACACCAATTTATATTAAAAATGTGGACATGTATTCTAAATCATTGCGTCAATTTTCCAAATTGTAACTTTTTTAGTGCAGCTTATTTACATTTGTTCTTTTTATAGCAGTATATATTTATATTTGTTCATATACTATTGAGCGATACTGTATATTTTTGAAATGCTTTTCTATCAAAATCTAGCATTTTATGCGATAATTATATGTAAAGAACTCTTTGTTATTCAAAAACACTGTTAAATGATTCAAGTAGAAAAATAATTTCAGCACAATGTTCCTTCATTAGAGCAACAATTTGTATTAATTACAAAAACTAAACTACCAAGTATTGCTCTACTTCAACTGGTTGAATGTTACTCAAACACTTGAAGAGAGGCAACATCATCAACTGACTTTGCATCCTTCGCAGTCAATGATTGGCATCGTCGTGAAACTGATTGCATTGTGGCTTGGCCCACCAGTTGCCACCAGTAGTTGCAGGCAGGTCGACTGGCGCCTAGCATTCATGTATTATACATGAAAACACTCGACGTTTGGGTACCTTTTTTCTTCGAGAATCTCCAGGCGCTTGCAAGTCCAGTGGCGCACACTTCCACGCGCGGCGTAGTTCTTCATGAAGTGTACAAACAGCCAAATCAATACTCCCCTGGCGGGTGTATAAATGCAGATCAACCACTCGGTGTCGAAAATTTCAAGAGGACAGTTTCATTTATTCGATGTTGTAACTTATTCAAAAGCGTAATTCAGTAGGGTGCAAAAAGAATATATATATGTATATAGAAATGAAAAAGGGAAAAGGGAAATGCAGGCAGCGATGGAATCGAAATGAAGGCCGAAAGAGAGAAAAAGTAATTGGACGAGTCGCAAAAAGTTTTGCCAAAGAGATACAAAATTTAACCGGGCAAACAAATTCGCAGCAAGTAGGTCGCAGATTGTACGAGCAGGAAGGAAACTGTAGAATTCCGGAAGTCCATCGAAAAGTTGACGAATTTTGTCGCTATGACTTAGAAATAAGTGAATTCAATAAGTCATTGCTCTAGATAAAATATATTTCATTCTTCGATATAAAACTTTAATTAAAGCTTGAACGAGATTTTTTGTTCATTTTTATAGTCGCTCAGTTTGTTCTACCATTGTCACTTGGTTGCTTTGATCTTCTGCGTTTTTTCCCCGAAACACGTTCAACTTTTGTAGCTTTATCTTTACAAAGCTTGTGCCCGCATTTGTGTAATTGTTTACGCTAGAAGTGCCTTTTGTCTACTCTTGCATTGCCATTTCCCTCACTCAATAAGCACTGAGACACGTGTATCAGAATATACCACACTCTTTTCTATGTGAATGTCGCTGGCCCATTCGTTATCTCAAATGGCTTTTGAGATTATGAGCACTTCCGGAAATACATGTCATTGCCTTGCTGGGCATGCTTGTACTCTTCTTTGGCCTGAGTCCAACCACGTTTTTGCGGTGTGCCCAAATTTCATTGTACAATCGCATTAAAAAATGTCCACTGAACACGCTTGTTCACTTACTATAGTTATCCCTAATTTAGTCCCAAAATAACATCACCACTGTATAATGGAAATATATTATGAAGCAAACAAATAAAAACATGAATGAACTTAGCACTGTAATTTACCTTTATCTGAATCAGAATTACTATATCACGCGTTCAAATACCAATATAACAGTAAGCAAGGAAACGACGACTGTTTACTCTAATTTGTTTCGCAAATGTTTCAGGAGTTCATCTACTAAGTTCTGTTTAACATAGTGTTTCAGTTATGCCGAAGTTAGTTGGAATTGATTTCTAATTAATTGTATTTTCATTCTGCTTCACAGTCGACCAACGATAAATGTGTTTGACGATTAATTAATACAGTATAAATCTTTCTACTTTTGTTAAAAAGTAGAAAGTTTATCTTCTTAAATAAGAAGATAAATTTATCAAATAAAATACTAAACTAACAAAAATATCATAGAAAAGTGTTGCTTTTTGTTCATTAAAATTGGTTAGCGTTTACAATAATAAGTCATGTAGTCGAATCGAACAAGATATTTGAGTATGCTAATCGGGGTTACACGGCATTGACTTAGCGTCAGTCATACGATCTGCAATGGCATAATGGTTATCACTTAAGCTAATCTTTCATAGTCATTGAAATTCGGACTTAAAGTCTAATCAGGTCGTTTTCAATTGGACGAAATCCAGTTAAGTAATTTTACGTTCAATCGAATTTAAGCCAATCTCAGATTCATCAGCCGATCCAGCCTGCATTCCTATTCCACATTCTTGTGAATGAACACCACCCTATATTTATCGCGAGTATTAATCACAAGGAAATCTGCTAAAAAAAGCGATTCAGTTTAATACGCAGTCGCGCGCGCATTCGCCAGCTAAAACGAATAAACTATTCTTTCCACGCTCCATTTACGTATCCTAATTCCATCTTTGTTCGGCAGCCCCTTTTTCTCAAGCAGCAATCCCTTTCGTGAAAGTGGCGCAACTCAATTTCCATTTTCGTCTACGTAGAGAAAGCACATTATCTCAAATGCTGTGCGAGTGTTAGCATTCGTGCTAGACATATATATGTATATACATGCACACATGCATGTGTATTGAACGGCTAACGACGTGGTAGGCAACCCTCGAAGGAAGACAAATTTCGCAATGCTCACCGAACACTTCTAGATCCCGTTTAGTCTTATTGGCTAAGCATAACTAAGCTGACTTACGGAGAAAGACGAACTCTCCGAGGATTTTGCTGAATGCCGTATGCCTAATACTCAATTTTCGTTTTCGACACCTAAAAATAACTCGTCGACTGCCATATCAAAAGTCAAAATATGAAAAAGGGTTCTAAAATTATGACGAACCCTTTCTTAAAAAGGTCTTCGCCATTAAAGTTTTACTAATTTTGCACATTCTGAACAATTATTTGAATTATATATAAATGTTAAAACTGCGACTATGCAAATACATACAAAAATATTCAAGATGAACTGTTCAATTATTTAATACAATTTTTTGTTGCATTAGTAGTTCTTCATTGATTGCATATTACATTTTACTAAATGTTTATCTTCAATCTAGAAGTTTGTATCATTTTTCTCTATGTATTGATAATCAAATTAAAAACCAATAGCAATATATAGATTGCAACATTTTTACCGTTCCTAACTTTTTTTAATCTATTCAGATTAAATATCCACAACAATAATCTCCATAGATTTTGCTTCTGTAACTATATTTTTCAATGAATGAATCTTAAAATCAATAACGTTACCTTGAAATGAATATATTACATTCTAAATTTAATATTGATTAATCTATCTAAAGCGCTTGTTAAAACAAATCTAGTATTTTCGAGTTTACGTTTCTATGTTATTTCAACATTGCTTTTATGTAAATTTAACAAGTTTACCATACATCCACTAAGACTCTTTAGATTCGCAGTTTATATTCGCTAACTTCAATACTATGTCTAAAGACCACGTATTCACTATATCTTCCTTACATGCCTGTATATATCGTATTATTACTCAGCGTTATTCCCTTAACATTTATAGATATTTATCCAAAAAAGATGTTTATATCTGCATTTTTATGTTTGTCTACTCATACATGCAATGAAATTCGAAATATTAGTATGTTTCATTTGTAAATACTTTTTAATACAAAAAATGACTTAATCACTTCACAGTAAAAAAAATCTCGTGCCAGTGTAAAAGTGTAAAAATTTCGGTGCAATTTTTTACACCCAAAGGTGTAAATATATCTAAAGTATAATTATGATTGGCTGTTGGTACACCGATCGGTGTACAATTAACACTTTTTAGATATTAATTTGTATTTTTACACGAAATCGTGTAAATATTTAAATATTTTTCTTACTGTGTTTGTATTAATGACACAATTTGCTTGAAGAATGCTTAAAAACAATAGACACATAGCAAACATCCCCAGAGACTCTTTCACGAGGCCATTGACCCGGATTTCTCTGATTGTGCTTTTCTTTTACCGAGATCCCGCGTTACTCTCAAACTGGTGTTTCACGTTTCCGATTTCGATGCTCTTCCTACTACTAACCACTGGATCATCTTCTCGCATCAAAAAAGCGCACTTTGATTCGTGGCCGTGTTATTCAGGTCACCCTTTCTTGCTTCGTCAGAACGCAGGTCACGTTCAACGATGAGAATGGTGCAGTGTCTTTTTTTTGTCTAACCAAAATATTAGAAACAGACAAATCAAAAATTAAGAATTAATGAAAAATAAATATATATATTTTGTCTTTAAGTAAAAAAAGAAAAGTTGTTCAACTGATTTTTCTTTACCTTTACTCAGCACTGTTGAACTTTTATTAGAATCTTCAAAAAACCGATCTCTATTTCAATTAAAACTACGCCCTTCAATTAAAAAAGTATTGAAAATCACAATCTTTTTACCCCCAGCGCGGTTTTCTGCAGAATCATGCGACAAAAAGACAAATCGATCGACGATTAACAGAACGTGACGACCACGAATAACCAAGGAAACTTTTTTAATTTTATCCCAATGAAACTATACGGCCCGAAGTTTTGTGTAAAAAAGCCTTAGCCGCGAAAAAACGATGGCGCTGATCTCGCAGTCCCGCATAGTGTTTCCGCGAACGTCGCGCTTTTTCACGTCTTCAATTTTTTCTTTTTTTTTTACGCAAAGGATGTTTTTCTCGTTTCCGATTTGTGAACGATAAATCACGTTCAAGCGACAGACAAAACGAGAAAAAAATCAGACCAATCACAGGAAAACTTGAATTAGTTTGCGACTTCACAACCTAAATTACATTGAGGTGATTTTAAGTGGACTATCGAATTGTATATATAAATATATTCAGGAATTAGTATTTGATTGTGTTTGCACACTCAGGGAAATTTGAGAGGAATTTTTACTAAAGAACGTTGTAATCTGAGAACATATTGAAAAAGGCACAAATTTTACTGCGTATTATACCAATTTTTACTATGTATACGTAATAAAAATTGATATTAAAGTAGCAATTTTGAAATAAATATTATTCTAATGTGCTACTTAAATATCAAATTTTACTACGTATAGCAGTAAAATTTGCTCTTCTTTTCAATATGTTCTCAGATTAGTACGTTCTTTAGCAAAAATTCATAAAAAATTAGTAAATATTCCTCTCAAATTTCCCTCAGTGCATCTTTCAAATGCCTGATATCTAAAAAGTGTCTTTTAAATGCCCTTTATAAATCAGAAATAATTGTATATCTTGTCAAATTACACTAATACCAAGCTATGGATTAACTAATTAAATATAAAGATACTACATTTGTTGGTATGCAGGACAAAAAAATTTGCAATTTAATCGAGGTACTTTAAAATGTATATTGATAAATAATGAGTAGGTAATTTTTACGGGAAGGAAGTCAGTCGTCGTAATGGGACGCGTGGATGCTGCAAATCATTACGAACAGTATAGTACTGCCAATATTACCGTGCCAATTTGAATAATCAATTTGCATTTATTTATCGCGTCTGAGAATCTTGTTATGAAGAATTAAACTGACTTTTTTTGTAAATACCCTTTTGTTTTTAAGTGATGACTTGTAACACGCATATATGCAGATATACAAAAAAAATTCGCATCGCTACATTTCAATGTAATCAAATGCTGAGAAAAAATAGCAAACATTTTAAATTCGTTAAATTACTTTCCAAGAGATATGCGTATGGAAATGCTTTTTTAAAATGAAAAACACCTCAAACTTTTGTTATTTGAATAATTTAATGTGAAATGTGAATAATTTCAATTTTCCTTCTTAGAAAAGTTAAATGAAAATTTAATGCAATGCATGATAATAAATATTGAAGAATTTAAAATAGATAGATATATTTATTAATATATATGGCTATACATTGCTTAAGCCAATAAATATATCTATCTATCTAAATAAGGATTTAATGCATGCATAAATACCCAAGAAAAAATTGAGTATTGGCCCGATAAAGGCATACCAACATATCTACAGAGGCCCTACATTGGCCCTATGTTGTTCAAAAAATGGCCCTTTATAGGTCTGTAATGCCTAGCCTTTACAATGCCTACATAGGAAAACA
>JABFPJ010002825.1:0-18089 GCA_022817425.1 Gryon sp. ZL-2020
ACTACATTTTTTTCTTCCGTATAATTACATAATTTATCTGGCGAATATTCCACTTTTTATTCTCACACTGATAGAAAATAATGTACTTTGGTTCAAAAGACAAAACGGTCGACAGATAACAAAACAGGATTATTCGATATATCAAACGAGCGATAAAAAGAAATTAGTAAAAAAAAAGAATGTATAGAGAAAAGTAAGTAAATGAACTTCATCCATATGTTTTGTGAATTAAACTTCTATACATCCTCGCTCTTATTGCTGTTTGCTTGTCAGTTATTAGATCTCAACTTTCTTAAAAATGCCAATAGCTTGTCAGTTTGGCCGAGTTCTCGGAGCGTGGCTGACCTCCAGTACTTAATGGAAACTTCGCTAACAAGTTTAAGTCAATTACCATTTTTTGCACGCGTTCGTTAGTGGTAATTACAAAATTGTGCTCCAAGTATGGGCGTCCTGTCTTTCATTATTATTATTATTATTATTATTATTATTATTATTATTATTATTACTATTATTATTATCATTATTATTAATTTGTGTTTTCTCTTGTTCGTACTCTCTGTCTCTCTGAATTCTTTAAATTCGCATAAATTCGTGTTTTCTCGAGGGATTCGGAGCGAATGAAAATTTGACACGTTCATCGAGCGGTCATTCGACAAATGTCAAACGTCAGGCGCAACTTTTTCATAAAGTCTTTTGATGTACTGAAGGGAACTTTTTAGAATCTGCGGGTCTACAGACGAGGTCGAGAGGTCGAAGGGCGGCCGAGTCCCGGAAGCGGGAGTGGCTGCTAGACCGGCAATGGAAGAAAAGCAGGCTTCAAAGAAGGGGGGAGAAAGAGGAGTAGGAGGAGGACTGATCTCGCCGTTGGCCCAGTTTCGCATTAACGAAAATAACCCGAGGCTGTGCGCGAAAAAGTCCGCGACAAAGATGCTGCCCGCTCCTTGCCATGTGAAAGCTTCGCGAAAGTCCCCATTTGTGAAAGCAAACCGAAATTACGGCTTCTTTTGAAATTAAATGCCATTTGACATTCATGAAGCCTGATCATACCCGCACCAAATAAAAGAACTCGTTCCGCAACATGACAAAAACACGAGGGTGTAATCCCATCATTTTGTTTTAAACCAGCCCTTTTTATCCTGACGCTTCCTTTTGGCCTCTGTCAAATTGCACCATTTTTTATTCCTTCTTTGTTTTAAACTTTGATTTCACGCACTTTTGGATACACAGCTTTTCATATCAATAAAAATGTTAGAATGAAAGATTTGCCTATTTATCGTAAGAACATTCAAGTAGCAATAATATTAGGAAGCTAAGAGTATTACTCTAATGTTTGACGTAAAAAATTACTTGTACCCTCATAAATTGTAAATATATGTCATATTGCAGCATTTAATATACAAATTGTATATTTTTTATATTTTATATATAATTTGTATATTGCTTTATATATTTTTAGAAATTTTTATAAAATATATATTTTTAAATGTATTATTTTTTATATATCACTATTTAATATTAAAAGAATAATTTTCATGTAACGTGAAAGCATGAGCAATATTTTAATAGAACTAAACGTGTATATACGCTGAAAAATGGGATTTATGTGGAATAGTTAATAAAATAATTTCTGGGAATATTAATTTTACAACAGTAAAATGCTTTATTACAACTAACGAAATATATAACATGTTGTACTGCATTATAAAATTTGCTATTCACTTTGATATCCCATTCATGTTGAATTAGAATACCATTATTTCTACAAAATTGTAGAAGTTATTTTTAAGGAATGAAATATTTAATTCTATTTATGCAAAATCCCAACTTTGTGTAAATTTGTAAATTGAATTTTATAAACCGTGTTACATTTAGATAGAAAGTCCTTTATCTTTTCAAGTTAGAAAACTTAGAAAAATGATTAATAAAAGAAGTTGTTCTGTTAGCTTAACAATTCAATAACAGTGTGTAAAGTGTTCAAGTATAAGAGCATGAAAATGTTTTACGACTGTTTTATTTCAACATAAAGTTAATAATTCCAATTGAATATTCAGATTAATATTCACAATTAGTTTTATGTATACATTATTATGTATTTAAACCCGAAAGTTTCTGATTTTCCATTAATTTGCAATAAGATTAAATCTCCCTGAAGTCCCTGAAACGATTTCCTAATAAGTAAATAAATAAGTAAAACTTAATAAATTATATTTCACAATACAAACATAGTAATAATATTAACAATATTTGAAATACTTACATATACATATACAAATGCATTACGTAAATTTTGATGCGCACAAACAAAGCTTAGCAAAATTTAGAGGTTCATCTTCGCGGCGCCACTGTCACGGACGGGTCATTTGTCTTAATTCTTCCTCGATATAGACACCCTCGGTGACAAAGACCCGCGTGGGAGTTGTTGAGACAAATAAAGCTGAACTCGAGCACAATTGCTGCAGGCCTCGTTTTTACTGGATTAAAACGCCTGTCACGTGTCTTATTATAATGACTACTACGCATTGCCTTCTTGCTCTCTCTTGGGAACAAGTACCGAATTATTGAATTACTTTCCGATCTGCAAAAAAGGGCCATAACATCGGGTTATTTGGGAAATGAACTGTGATATTGGCGAAACTGAATTACAACTTTTTCCGAAGAATTTCTTCGTAAAGTACAATTAGTTGTAACTGAATTTAAACGTTAACGCGTATTGATGAAGGAAAAAGAATATTGAAATGTACAGTTGAAAAATATTTTTATTGCTGGAATTTGACTGAAATGTCGACTTTTAATTAACATTTGGAACGATATAGTCAATGTAGTTAACGCACTAATTAAGTTCTAAATTAAAGATTACAAAAATAGTATATTACGTCACTAGGCAGGGAAAGGACTACTTTTCTGCCAAGTATCGTACGTTATTTTTTGTAACGAGGACGGGAAAACGCTGCTTTCCGGACCAGTCGGGGAATCGATCACTTTCGCGACTGTTTTGCATCTGGAAAGTAGCTGTTTTCGAGACAGAGTTACAAAAAAAATGTTTACCTGAAACTAATTTTTAATTAAATTTGTTTGAGTTTTTTTGTGACGAACGAAAAATTCCGGAACTTTGTTGGAGATGCAACAAATTGCATGAATGATATAAAATGTTAACTTTCATTGAAAATTATTCAATTGTATATTTTATTCTATAAATGTAGCATTGAAATTAAATGTCAAAAGCATGTGTATATCACAATAAGTTTTGAATTCAAAAAATAAAAAATATCATTCAATTTTACAAGTAATTTCTTATTACATAGTTTACATGCATACGAATAGATTTTATTAGTTATCTTTCTTCAAAATATTGTATTTAAATTCGTCTACAGTAATATTCTCTGACGAAAATGTGATCATTTATCAAGTATTTGACAAAATATACAAACTACATTTTCAACAAAAACTTATGTATAAAATGTATTTTAAAATGTATTTCAACATATAATAAATATGTTCGAAAATTTGTAAACGCAATTTTTTTCGCAAATTTAAAAACTTGCCATCTTTGTATAGAACTTCAACTACGGTCGTTGTGAAGTAATTTCGTAAAAAGTTTAAATTTTTCAATGACAATCACATAATACTAATTCACTAAGACAGTTATAATTTGCTATTATCTTCAATTCTAACGATAAAAACGTCACGTTTAATGCTCATACGAAAATATGGACCACCGTCAGCTGCATGTTCATTAAATCCAACTTATTCAGCAACAATAAGTGTTACTCTCGAAAATCTTTTTTCAAAACAAGAAAAGTTCATTTGACTTGTGTTATAATAGACGTCAATTTGTTATTCTTAACAAAGTCGTATAAAAAAAAACGAACGAAAAATTGTTCGAAATACTTTTAATGATAATGTGGTTCATTCTCCGCGTGTTTTATTTGCTCTAAAACTTTGCTCGGCGAGTGAAACTTGTTTTTTCCAACTTTTCGCAAATATGTTTTCGAGGTAGACTTTTTTTTACTTCTAGCTTGATAGCAATATAACCATTCAAATTCTGCGCACACGATGCAGTCGTTCACTTCATCAATTTTACTCTGCACAACCGTCAGTACTACCTTTAATCTTTGCCTTCTTGGGAAATGAATAATTTTGCTATTTATAAACCTGATCGACAGTATCGCCATTTTATAGTAAAAAATCAATCTAAATCAAACGACGTAATTATTCTGTCGTATGCAAGCTACCTCGGATTTATCGCTTATTTAAGAGAGAAAAAAGGAGAAAAAAAATAGAAGAGGTAAGAAAAGCACGAAAAAAGGCTCAAGCAGGGCGCTTAGCCTTCATTTAGCATCATTTGGCACGTGCCTTTCGGGCCAACAACAGCCGCGTCAGAATTTTCACATGTTGCAAGCTAATTTTATACGTTGCATCCGATACATAATTATATGATTATTAAGCAAAATGTATGATGAATTTCATGTTCCCTGATTGATATAATTATGAAAAGCTGTATCGAACGAAATCCCGGTATTTCGAATCAATCCAACTCGTCATAAATTATTCATGAAATTCATGATTACCACAATTTACATTAAATTTATATTAAGTCACAATAAAAGTGATATATTAGTACTGGATCGCATGCAAACAATTGTTCTCAAAGTAGTTTCTTCATTGCAGCTACAAAAGATTCTCTTGATGGATTTTATAGTTGATAGATGAAAATAAATTTACTTTACGAAGTTCAGCTGTCAGTAACAATAAGTTGCGTTTTATTATTCTTTTATGAACATTATTATTTTCTATATGTATAGAGAGAAAAAAATGATTACTATAGTAGAGAAGGTTATGTAAATATATTATGTTAAATTAACAAACATTACAGTGATTCAGTTTACATTAAATGTTAATAATACATAAAATATGTGTGTACAGATAAACATTTGTTTTACTTAATTTATATAACATTATATTACATCATTATTAAGCTGAAATTGATGTAGAATTGATGAGAATGTAATTAATTTATGCACCAAAAATATAAATTTTCAATATAAAATTATATTTAACAAATTTTCAATTTTTTTGTCCTTCATTGAACAAACAATTTTACTGGTAATCTTGTTAAGACATTGAAGAAAAAAAAATCATTGTAATTGAAATGTTTCCAATAAATTACCTAAATGGGTCATTTTTTCACACCTTCGTAACTGATAACCTTGTTTTACGAAAAGTGCAATTTTCGTCCGCAAAAAAATGCAACTTGAAAGTTGATTTGAAATCTACTTTTTCATAAAACTCGTTTCCATTATATAACAACTATTCGGGAACACTGATTAAAGCTCGCAAAGTCACATAGCAGTGTAATCGAAACGTATTTCGTTTCAATCCAAGTGGCGTCGGCGCGACTGATTAGTTCATTTAACATTCATACGCGACGAAAATTCTATCTACCATTATTTTTGAGGGTACAAAGTCAGTCATTTTTCAATGTTTCTGCGGTACCAATTCGTTATCATCAAATCCTTTTATCCGCCTATTACTCTTAATTTCTAACAGTTGTTTTAAATCATACAATTATAGGTATTAAAGCAAATAATTATAACACTATTATAATTTAAAAAAAGTTTTATGTCATCTAATTGATACGTGTTTTAAATTCCTAGAGAAAATGTTTTAACCAACACATTTTAGTAAGCTAAATTTTGTTGTTGCAAAGAAGATTTGTCTTCATTCAACAAAACATTAAGTCTTTTCAATCATACACTTGGTTAAATGGCCAGAAATTTGGTTTACTCAAGCAAAAGTTGGTACGGCCAACTAAAGCTTGTGCCGAGTGTAGATTAATTTCATCTGATGTAACTTCTAATGTTGCAAGTGCAATCTTACATATGTATATAATATTATCTATCGAATCACAAGGTGTTAAATGCACTTAGTCTCAGCATGTTAAGAAACGAGCGAATTAATTAACCTAAGTTAACGAACTTCAAAAAGTTACAATTTTAATGAACCTGCAAACAACTAGAAGTTGGGAGTTTTGTCAAATTAAATTTTCGTTAAAGTAACGTGTTTCAAACAATTATTTAAACTCGCATTACATCCGTCAACTTTCCACGTAATGCATAATCATAAATATTTAATAAAAATAATGATAAAATCGTACCAAACACGTATAAAGGACAGGTAACAAAATAATTGTTTTTAGACATCAAAAGCAAAAAAAATGTCACATCATTTCAAATATCTCGACATTTTATAAATATTATATAAATGACAAGTTGAATTGTACTATGAGATGCAAATTCTCACATATGTGAGAATAATTAATCAAGTTCAGTCGCATGACACAATTTGCGTGGCAAAAAGTCTTCAATCGGCGGCTGATATCGAAAAATTTCACACGGAACAAAAGAAAACTTGACGTGTGACCGAGTGATTGAGCTAATTTTCTTATTTCGTTTGCTGCGATTCCATTTTTGTGTCGTCATGAGTTTCTATACATGCAAAGAAATAATAACGCGACGTCATTACGACGAAGTAATTTGTCTTTTCTTGGGCTTGATAAGTGTGGCGGAGAGACACGCAAAACCAGCAGATGTAAACCCGCTTGAATTCAATTACAGTCATCATGGGGGCGAGATTCGGTCCTCAACTTCAACGAGATGTTGCGTCAAAACTCTTGGCGTCGTCAGACTGACGGCTGAT
Organism: Gryon sp. ZL-2020; assembly: GCA_022817425.1. Classification (NCBI taxonomy): domain Eukaryota; kingdom Metazoa; phylum Arthropoda; class Insecta; order Hymenoptera; family Scelionidae; genus Gryon; species Gryon sp. ZL-2020. Next base: position 6,697 of record JABFPJ010002825.1, read on the forward strand.
TGAAATATGATTTTTTACAACGCGCCAAACGTGCATGCGTATGACCATTCACACACGCGAATTTATTGCAATAACTTGATGACAAGTTGCATATAACGAATCACGTAGTTACGAATCACCGATTTTTTTCAAACCTTCAATGTTACTATCAAATAGAGATCAATTGTTTTAAAGGGTATAAATAAAAGGAAGATTATGTAACTCTATTTGTTTGAAATAAAAGTAGATAACCATTTTGGTAAAAGCATTCTTTTAATGAAAAAAGTCAAATGACAGTTGAGTTTGAAATTACATAGTATTTAATAATCTAAATTGTATAGAAAAATTGCATCAAATTACTCTAAGTGTTAACGAGATAATTCAATTAAATTATTTTTCATTTGATTCCCGAAGAGTACAATTTATAAAAAATATATATTGCTTACAAAAGAATACAAAATGTGGAGTGTTCATTAGGAAGAATGACGCCAGCAAATCAAACGGATTTTCCCAATATCGCAAACTATCGATTTCATGTATAAGATTTTTATTTATCAATCAATTTTGTTTGTTAAAAACACAAAATATAACAACAAAATTGATGGATTCACATAATTCCATATTCTAAAATACACACGATAATAATCAAATATCCAATAAAAGCATAATAATAATATCAAGAAATATAAATCATGTAAAATAAGATTTATATTATAATATTACAACAACAAAAATCATAAAATACGACCATAATCCTTCTCGATAAAAGTAAATAATATGTGTACATCATATTTATAATACTTCCTATAAAATGATATAATTCAACGAAATTTCAATTTTAATTCTTTTATATAAGGAATTATAAGATTTCAAAAATAACAATGAAACTTTATGAAAATAAACTTGTATATTAAAGAAAACTACTAATTTTATCAGCAATATAAATTGTATAAAAACGTTGCAATTAATTTTAAAATGCAATTTTACCAAGAAATATAACTGAACTCTTGTAAATATGTTGAAAGAAAATTGTTCACTTCACACAATTAGAAATACAATATTAAATCACTAAATATTTTTTTCCAAGATGATAAATAAAACTGATTTACAAAATAAGAGAAAGCAATATAAATGTATTTATCTGGACGTCAAAAAAGATCAAAAACAACATGCTACAAGTTTCGTCCTTTCATGAAAATATTATAGTCAAAGTTATTTCTCAACTACACTCAAAACGACATCTGTGATTTTACAGCACGTTTTCCAGTTAATATCACTTTAAAATAACACAAAACAATGTATTATTACAGTATTTTATTTGAAATGTACATTATTTAAATTAAAAATACAGCTCTACTGTGAAATCTATTAAGAATTAAAATATAGAAAGTAAACTTACTGTAATTTTACAATGTAAAGTTTTGAGTGTATCTTATATAAAATATGTTCATATTGATTATATGACATATACCTATATATTTTTACTCAATAATACATTGGTCTCTTTATCATTTTATTTTAATAAATAACAAAAAGTACAAAGTACAATAACTGTAAATATATAATTCAATTTCTCAACGAAAAGTAGGTCAAATAATTGTTCAAATTGTCACAATTATTTTTAACACTGTCCGTTATACACATTTATACATATATTCATTCACCTGCAAGTTAAATACACCAACTTATGTACAAAAATGCAGATGAAAAATTTAAAGTAAAATATCATTCTAATCAATCGTAATTTTCATATCACAAAAACTTGTTACATGAAATTTCAGTTTTTTTCAAGATTTTTCCAACTCTTCTAACGAACAAGTTTTATTCTACGTATCTTTTGAATGCATTTGATGATATACATTTTTCAAACCCTTTTGAATGGTTTCTATACCATTTTTCATTTATTTTTTCTTGCACACATTAAATATAAAAATAATATTTATTCCAAACAGAAAAATCTTTCAAGTCGTTTTTATTACATTTGTGTTATCTCAATATATTAAATAATAACCCATGAATTTATCTAATATCGACTTGGTTACGATAATTAAAATCATAATTAGATATTTATTCAAAAAAAATCTCCGTCACTGCATTCATTTTCATTTTTTGTGATGTATAAGAGCTCATTTATTAGTAATGTTTGAAAATGAATTCACTCAAAATTATAGAGCTTGATAAAGTAAAATTTCCATTGAATGGCAATAATTCTTTATCAAAAAGAAGTGCATTGATTCGCATTTGTTAAAAAGTTTGACGGAAAAGCGTGCAGAGCGACAAAAATTTGCATCCGGACGACGGCATTATTTAATTAAAACAGATAATTCTCTTTGTAATACAGAATCCACGTATTTATAGATGATATATATTCTTTTATTGGATATGCCATTTTCAAATACCAAATAATTACTCATTTACAAAGTGAATACCGTTTGTTTCGATTCCATAGACTATTGAACAAGTTTAAAATAATTCTATTAACATGTAATTATTTAGATTACGTTTGGGTGAATAAATTCATAATAAGGTTATATTCTTTTATAAAAATCAGTAAATTGAGATTTTATTATCAATAAATAATGATTTATATTTGTAATAATCCTACATTTTTTGGTTACAGAGGCCGACTATACGTTAGATGATTCTTTTTGGAATGACGAAACTCCTTCCGGTAAGTCGATAAAACTTCATATTATGTGACAAATTATTGGCTATGATACTAAAAATTATGATCTATAACATATAATTTTATTTTTTATAATTCTAATATTGATTTATAAATGAAGTCATAAAACTAGCAAATACTCAATAATCTCGTATAAATTATGAAAAGCCAAAATATATTTTCAACTTGTTCTTTTCTTATATAACACGCGTATTAATAATCTATATTCTTAGCTTGATAATATATAAAATTAGAAATATAAGGGCTCTTAATATAAGAACACACTTTGAACAACCACTTTGATTTGAAGTTACTGGCATAATAAAAATGTATTTTATGTCTTCGTATTCACAACGAATTTTTATTGTCTTTTCAATCACGCTGTTGAAATTAATAATGTAATAAACTTGAAATCTAACATCTGCTCGTGAGATTTTCAGAGAATTCATTTATAATTTAATTTTGAAATTTACAAGGCTAGTAACAATATTGTTGTTAAATAAGTAAATGTTTCATTAATGTTCCAAGTAAAATTCGATTCAAATAAAATTCAATTACTTGATAAACAAACGTTAATGCTGATTTTAATTATTATTAATATTGAATACAATAAATTACACTATTATAATTATTGTTTATTATTTTGAACAGTAGAAAATTAAACAACTGCAATTCTTGAATTTATATAATAATAATAATATCATGCTTTTAATCAAATTTCAATAATTAAACACATAAAGAATTGTTTTAATAATCAAATAAAGGGTTAATTTGCGATCATATTTTAAGCGAGATGAAACAAAATCATCTCTCACAAATGATAATTTCCATTTTTTAATTGAATAATTTAAAGAGATCAATTAATGTTTTGATATTATAAATGCGATTTTGAGTTTCCTTATTAAATTTCATTCGAGGAATCATAAATTTGAATATAATAAGTGACAATATTAAAATCAAGCAATAAATAAATTTATAGTGCATAGAAAATCTAATTAGTATGAGAATATTGTATTTAATTTAAATAAATGCATCTGCTAGTGTATTAAACCCTAAAATTGTCATACCTCTTTGTGAAAACTTTGTTGAACATTAAAGAAAATTTTATTGACACATTTCACGAAGTTGTACAAGGCATCTGGTTTCTTTACTGCTCATGAAAAGTTAAAGTTCATTTAAGTTCAATTTTGGCGTCTTAAGTTCAAACGCAGTTTAACCGACAGCTAAAAAAAATTGCATCTGAAGTTTAAGCAAGTTTGCGTGCATAATCGTCCGTGGCGAATAGCACGTCGATCTCATATACAGAGTGCTTAACAAAACAATCGGCTGATCATACCCACTTATCAGTTCAAAGAGAAAAGAGTTCGATTGCTGGAGCAAAGTCGACTTCTCTATTAAACGGTAATCTCATTTTTGATTGCCGCCGAATTGAAGTGTGCAAATTTAACGACCTTTGGGTATTTTTTTCCAACGTTTCCTCAACTTGATACCAAATATGTTTGTGTTCATGAATTACTTTGTTCAACTCAAATTGCTAAGAAGAAAAACTACTATATATACGTATATATATCTTAGATTAGTACGGGAGAATCAATTAAAGTTCAATTAATTAATAAAACGTTGTATATATATATGGATATAAGTAATATTTTAGATTAATGAGAACAGCGTCGAATTACATTTTAGTAGCAAACAGTTTGCATTCACTTTATGGAAATTATTGCATATTTAAGGAATTGTAACATTATTAATGATAATTATGATACATTATAATAAATTCGTTAAATATAACAACTTAATATACATCTTATTAACTGTCCGTCATCCAATTTATATATTAAAATTTCAAAAGTGCACTCTGATTTTACGTTATTAACGAAGATGTTATATTTTCATTCATATTTATGTAACTTATGAAGTCGTATTTGTTTTTGAAATCGCATTCGTAACATAAATCAAGAATATATTCGTTTGATTTCGACATTCGAGATTATTATTTTACATACACAAAAACATAATCCACAACAAGTGAATTACAATTGTATCAAATATTATAAATGATCAATAAATTATTTTTGATGCATATTCAATATTTTGTTATCGCGCACTAATCATTATCTTCTTTAAAAGAAAGTTTGTTACTAGATTGTCACGTCATATAAATAATTTTAATTTCAAGTTAGTCAATTGTACGACTTCAAGTAGTTTCAAGATTATGTCCTTATATATCGATTATATAAAAATGCATTTTCTCTTTTTCATTTCCACGAAAATAATTTTTCAGACTAAACACCTCAAAATCAGATTTTAAAAAATGTAACGAAGTTTTAATTCAAATTAGTATGAATTTATAATTTGCGCACCTAATGCACATAAATGGATTTTCATTAGTGTAATGAAATGTTATTTTTTTTTAATTATAATCTATTTCATTTTAGATTCAAAGAATTGCGATTCATAATCTCTTCATAGGTTATTATAAACATAACCATAATGTTTATTTTTAAAAATATAACATTAATTCGCAATGTAAAACAGATTTGACAAACAAACATTATTGTCAAATATTGTATTCCTTACTATTCACGTTAATGCAAAATTTTTCTTATCTTTTCCATAAAATACGCAGAATAGTAACTGTTTCAACAAAGCATGCGTTATCGGTTGACTCTTCATAAATTCCGCCCGTATTCGATATTATGCAAAAATGTCGAATATAAAGGGATAAAAAAATAGGTCGTAAAAATTGCGCACGTAAACTTCGAAGCAAAACGTCCGTTGATATCATTAACTTTGCAAGCGCGAGTAACAAATTAAATCGAAATCGCATAGTAAAAATTGTTACATTAATCGCAAGCATGCAGTTTAATTTCGATTGTGACAAAAAGCAGCGGTTCTTTTATCGTTCCATAAATTGCAGCAATTAAACTACAATATACTGCAATTCGCAAAGGGAGTGTACGAAAAAAAGCCCCGGGTGACAAATTGTGAACTTGTAAAACAATAAAGCTCATTTAAGTAAGTGTATAACAACAAATTGCGCGAGTAAAGCAGTCATTCAATGAATGGGAATTTGGTCCTTAATGAGAAATTAAGGCCCTGGTTGATCCTACATTCCACGCAGGAATTTTAATTGCAATTTGTTTCTGAGCATAAAATAGCTCTGTGCGTTGCACTTCTTCGTTTTATTAACTCCGGTCAACATTTTTCGAACAAAAAAAAATAAATAAATAAAATAGACGTTAAAAATTGCTTATTAAAAATAAATCCACAAGATTATATAATGCAAACGAAATTGTTATAAATTGTATCATTTAGTTATTTATATTAAAGTTTTGATTAAAAACGGATATAAAATTTAATTTAAAAATCTTACGGATGAAAATGTGTATTTCAATATAAAAGAAAACAATCTACATTCCATTAATGAATTACAACATTTTTGTTTGATACTAAAATTTGAATAATTCCAACGATTAAAATTCTAATAGAGGATGTTATTATTTTATACAATTATAATATAATCTTTAGTGGAGTTTATTGGTAATTATATTAATTGTTATAAGCTTCACGAATATATCATCGCATTTGCGGTCGCTAAACGTACGGAAACGTTTGCAACGGGCAATCATTGTTTAGGCATTACTAATTGCTAAGTGCTTTTTGAATGAAAATGCTTTCTACGGAGCTTACGGTGATACGCATTATAGTTTTTTGCACGTTGCTTACAAATTCATTTGCGAAAGTAAAGAGAAATACATTATGAATGCATTTACAAACTAAATTTGTCATGTGGATTTTCGTATTCATTAATTGTAATCAACAAAATTTATTTCGTAAACTTCGGCTTCTGTCTAGAGAATTTAAAAAAAAATATATATTTTTTTTTCATGAAAACGTATTGCAGAAAGAAGAATTGAAGTATAGAAAAAAACAATTTTTATTTTACTTGTGAAAGCATTTTTTTCATTTTGTTATATTAAATTCACTTGTTAAGAAATTGTTATTCAGTTCTCATTCTCTAAATAATCGTGACAATATTTTGTAATGCGGTGAAAGTTACATCACTTTAGTATATGTTTATCTCTTTTCTTTCTTATATAATTCTTATATAACTTAAGAAGGGCAAGAAGTAAGTTTTTCTACTTTATTTTGTATTTGTATTGATTCGTTCTTATTTCAAGCACATATTTAGTTTATAACAATTTTTTATATTATGTTATTCGATCATTGTAGTATTAAACATTCTTTTTTTCAAACTTAATAATCGGTTATTATATGGTCTACTTCCAAAGTTAAGTATTCTTATATTCTTATTCTTTTCAAATTATAAGACTCTACCATTTTGTGAAATTTAAAAAATACAAAATGTAGAAAAATACAAATTTTAAAAAGGTGTCTTCACTGAGCAAGTGAAACAAGTTGCTCACAAGCAAAATGAAAGAAAAAGTTGATTAATTTTGCATGGGAATAATTAACTGACTCTGACGCGACGTTTGGCGAACTCAGAGCTTCGTAATTATACATTACAAATACTTCGTTTTTATTTTCTATACTTTTGTCCTTTTTCTTTACCCTTTTTTCGTTCATCAAACTCGATCGTGTAACGAAGGTAAATGTTATTTCCAACTACCGGACTAAATTATTTCCATCGGATCGCATGACGTGTTACTACATTGAATTCATGAACTACATTCGCTGGGAAATCAAAAGCCGTGCGGAAATGAATGCTCCGGCGACAATATTGCTCGTTGAATAATATTAAAAATGTTACAGAAACCCGACGACCGACAAATAAATACAGAAATCACACTTGACAACGTCGTTACGTTGGAATTCATTCATTTGGATTTTTCATTTTTTATTACCAACTTCAATAACTTGCAAACAAATTGGATAACGTAATTATGTTCGTATTTTAGGTTTTTCTTTCTTTTCCCCCTTTTTTTCTTTCTTTAAAAAAATAGATTTTTTTTTGTAATTATGAAATCAATGATAGCAAATAAAAGAATATTAATGAGCAACTAGTAATTACGCTTCACGAAAATTAAGGACCTGGTATTTGTGTATTTATGTGTACAATTACAGCGTCAAGCTTAATGCGCTGTATTTGAGTATAGATTAGCAATTTAATATCTTGCTCAGATGAACGTAAAAGTTTGTCGAAAATTGAAGACTGAATAGATGAAAGATGTCAGCAACAAGATTATAATAATTAATCACTTGGACCGAAGCTTTTTTAACAACGTTTCATCGAATCGCAGCAAAAAATGCGCTGTAAATGATAGCGTCTCCTTAAAAAGCAAACGTCTCAATATTGTTTCTGTATTTTCATTTTATCATGCCATTCAATCATAAGAGCAATCATAATAATTAATTTGTTTTCTTATATTATTTTATTATGATTAAGCACTATTTGAAATTAAAAAGCTAATGGAAAAAAAGTGAAAATCTCAAAAAAATTAAATAATATACGAAAAATATTATTATTAAAAAGACCATAACTTTTACTGCTATTATGAAAATTTGAAAATTAAGCAATCTTACGAATAAAAGAAAATTGGTAAATTGTGTATTTGAATGGTTGTAAATGTTACATTTGACATTAAAAACTGGTGATATACTGCATGTAAAGATTATTCACATATAAACTTTAAGTCAGCCTTTATAATAGCTTTTTAGGTTATAGCATACTAACACATGTGCATTATTCTCATAGCCGTGATACGAAGATTTTTATACACCTCTCTAACTCAAAAGCTTTCTGAAATTTACTTCCAGATATTGAAGAACTCAATTTTTTATATTTTAACGTAACATTTTCATATATTCATAACTGAATAGCTCCTTTTAATTATTCGGCATTAACGCTGATATTTCCATTTTTTTCATCTGACCGACTTCATTTTTTTTTGTTTTACTTATTATATTTTACTTGCAATTCGAGTATAGGAGTTATTTAAAAGTAATAAAAACGTAAAAAAGATGAAAAAATTTTCAGTAAATTGTGGATACTTTTATAAAAGGTATATAACAGAAGAATGAAAAAGTTACAGATCATCAATAATACTAAAGAAAAGAGAAAAAAGTAAATATTAGTTTAAAAAATAATTATTTTATTTCAAGCATTTTATAGAATGTAAAATGTGCCATAAAAGTATAATTCAGAATAGAAATATACTTTATACTGACTACAATAATCATTTTTGTCGAAAAAACGTAAGCGTCAAAATTTTGCATCAATATGATGTGTGACAAAACGATTTTGCCGTAAGCATTGTTTAAGTTTAATTAAAATTCGTAATGTCATAACCCATTCGGGTTACACAAATATTTATCACTTTGACGTTAGAATAAAAACACAGAACGGTGTCGCGGAATAAATTCGCGATTTCAAAATAACGAGTTTCCACTTTCCGTAATACTTTAATTAAAACTCTAATAAGTTTCTCACTTCAATCAATACATATTTCCAATAATTTGCGTCATCGATTATTTCGGCAAAAATTTGTCTCCCATTTTCACCAAAATACATTCAAAGTTACTCACTAAGTAAGCCACTTTTAATTGACCTTTTAACTGCAAATTATAATTCTCAAATAAAGAAAGACAAAAATCTGCTATGGTAGGATTTATTCTAAATAATATTTCGTTATGCTATGATTTCTATCTCATAACTAATACTACGGAAACTAAACTGGAAAACAAGAAAAATGTTCATACAAATTGAAAAAGCATCGCAATAAATTTCTCGGCCGATGTGTGCTTGAATACCCTGCACGACGGCAAGTCAGCGTTAACGAAAAATGTCATTTTTCGCGATCGCACAAAAAGAAAGGGGAAAACACGACAGAAACAATCGCGAGTGGAAACTCGCGATGTAAATTTACCCGCGACAGTCATCGACATGAAAAAGGTCAAAAACGGGAGCGGGGTGGGGTGGAAAGGGGAAGAAAAGTGACTGAGAGGAGAAGAAGAAGTAAAAAAAAGACGCGACAAAGGAGAAATACCGTTCGCGGTCGCGATAAGGAGAGACGAAGGGTCATTGTAGGCACAAGGCCAAGATGAGTGATTAATGTAGCCTCGCGATGATATCATGCCCGAAGAACACTGAGAATGGGAAATGGGTTTATTTTCGTCGGGAATGTGGAGTCGATTACTATCAGAGGAGATGCGGAGAGATGCAAAAGGTGTTTGCGGATTTACTTACCGCGTGCGCTTTCATCAAACTTACGTTTCGCAAGACAAGCGCGCCATCAAAGATTACCGTCGAGCTCTCGTAGACGCAAAATTTATACAAATCGATACGCCATTTGTGAAGTGCCTTAACGTAAGCACTGAGAACACTTGCGCTTTACGATATCTCACGTGTCTTCTTTCTTATTTAGTTACTTGTTTTATTTATTTAGTCTTTTCTATTTGCATTCTGATATTTTTTATATTTTATCGAGAATAAAATCAATATATTAGTAGATAAAAATAGAACAAAAATGATAGATAGTTTTTATTCGAATGTGTTTTGTAATTTAAGTTTAAATAATAATCATTTTTATTCATTTTAATGTAATGTATTTATATATTACCTGGGACATATCGGCAATACAGTTTCTTTGTTCGTTTCTTTAATTAATTTTTATTAAATAATTTATTTATTTTATTTAAATACATTTATAATACATTTATTATTATATACATAATACATTTATTCTTACTTAAATAAATCGTATTTTGTTATACATTGCGGTTAACATTATATTTTTCAGATTCTTTTATTTTTAAAAGGAAAAAGATTATAATAGTATATAACATTCAGTTTATAATGAATCTGCTAATTCGTCTTTATTGTTTTTTATAAATAAACAAGATATGAATGAAATAAAGCTCCACTTTCAGCGAAATGTTAATTAATTCTTTTAAATATGAAGTATAATTAATTCTGTTTGATAATTTGGTTGCAAAATGTTATGAGAATTCCGATTTTATTTCATACTTGCCGACTTATATTTAATTCGCCTACTATACTGAACATTTTTTATAAAATTTTGAGGTAAACAGATATATACAACAATTTTATATATCACAAAATCATTTTATACTAAAAAGTATATTATATTTGTAATATTACATTTATAATATTCCTTTGGTTTTTGTTTACTGATATGTACACAAGATATTTAGAATTAGATATAACATTACTTGTGCCAAACTTATTTAATTTCGAGTGTAATATCATGAAATTTGTTAAAAATTACTTTCTTTGTCTAGACAATTGTCAAAGAAGGGCAGCTCCTTCTTTTGTCTCTAAACGCTTGAAGTTTCGAAATTTTAGGGATCTTGATTTAGAAACTCTACAGACAACTCTTCCATAGTTTCAAACTGAACGCTACATTGTTCATTGTGATACTAATTCGGCAATCGAGTCACTTAATACGGTTATCGCCCTTTTCTTTGACATCGGTGCTCCTGGGAAAATCATTGCACCTAAAAGTCCTCTTTTATGGCTGACATCAGTGATAAAGACGGAAACCAACTACAAGAATTAACTATGAAACTATTTCGAACGGTTCAAAGATGATTACTATTACAGTCTTCTTAGAGTGTCATATCATGCTGCAAATAAACTAATCTGACATTTACAAAACACTTTTTTTAAAACTAGTATAACTGTCAAGTACTATTGTTTTTTTTTTTTTTTTTTTTTTTTTTTTTTTTTTTTTTTTTTTTTTTTTTTTTTTTTTTTTTTTTTTTT
>JABFPJ010002826.1:0-18085 GCA_022817425.1 Gryon sp. ZL-2020
AAACTTGACTTTGTTTGGGTTTTGCAGTGGAATATCATAATACGAAATTTCGGTCAGGCCATATCCCGAAAACATCCTGATAACATCCCGAAAAAATCCCGAAAACATCCCGAAAACATCCCAATAACATCCCGAAAACATCCCGAAAACATCCCGAAAACATCACGAAAATATCCCGAAGACATCCCGAAGACATCCCGAAAATATCCCGAAAATATCCCGAAAATATACCTATATACTTATATAGCCTACGAAACTTTCGAGGGTTTCAGCTAGTTCCTCTCAAAATTTGAACAAAATCGGTTCTGTAGATTTTGCGTGATGCTCGAACAAACAAACAAACAAACAAACATATTTTCATATTTATATATATTAGTTAGATAAAGAAAAAACTAAAAAAAATATATTCAACAATTTGGACAAGATTTATAACTTTGTATATTATAGAAAAGAATTACAAGTTATGTAAAATAAGACATTTACATCGTTTTATATATTATAAAAGAGGTTTAAACATAAAAAAAAACTTTTATTGATGAGAAATCTAAATTACAAATATGTTGAGATATTTTATTGTTGAGCGAAAGTATTAAAATAGAAAAGATAAGATTATATATAAATAGAAATACGAAAATTAAGATTACGAAATGAACAATATAAAAAGGATTGACAAATAATGAATTAAAAGTTATAGTAAAAAGGGTGAAAATAATATGAAAATTTGAAAATATTAGTAATGTGGAATAATGTAATAATGAAATACTAAAATTCAAACAAATAAATTGAAATTATAGAAGTACTAGAAAGTTAGCAAACACGTATAGGAAAGTCGTATTATTTCGTATAACTTCTTTTTTGTGAATTTATAAGCTGTTTTAAGTTAATGAGAATGTTGCAAGTTAAAATAGATAATTACATATGTAAATACATGCTATTCAAACACGTCATAGTGCTTAAATTTTCTTTCTTATAACATATTTAACACTTTTTGGCTAATTAATACTAAAATAAAAATCTTCAACAAAAATTTAACAATAATTAAATGCATTTTAAATATATATTTTAATTAACATAACTTTTTAAATCAGATTAATTTACGAATACATACATTTTGCAACAGTATATATGATTCGTTCTTTTACGGGATAAATTTATTTGGCTTCTCATGGAGTGATATAATAAGGCTTCTATAACGCTAATATAACATAGAATACGATTAAAGATTGTTAATGAAATATCAATAAAAAATTTTTAAATATAAAAAGTTGTATAATAAAATTAAAATGTAGAAAAAAATCATTAAAATAGTCTAAAAATAATCTTGCAAATTATTTTTGACGGAAATGATTTATGATACAACGCAACACAAAATTTGTCTGATAAGATGTTGATTATGACATAAATTAAATTCAGTACGATGATATAATATGACACAGTGAAACAAGTGGTCCATTAAGAAAGTCAGAGATAAAAGTTTTACCGATGCTCCTAACGTCACAAACACGTGAGGATGTGTACTGTCAAAGTCAATGCCTTCCGCTTTTCCAGTGTCACGTTTTAAACTTTGTCTAACAATCGCAAGACTTTCTTCCGTTGGTGATCCTACAAGAATAAAAAAACTAATCATTAATACTAAAAACTTATTAAAAAACAACATAATGCATTTGATTAAAAATGATTAAGATTAAAAAAGGACACAGAACAGAAACACTTTTATAATAGAAACAGTAAGTTCTATAAATAAATTAGCTTATTATGGATAAATATGCAAAAATTCTTGATATTTCCTGTTAATGAATGGTAACTTTTTGCTTTAACATTTTTTAGCGAGATTTTAATGAAATTGTTTCAAGGAAAAAAAATAAAAATAAGAATATAAAATCAAAGATCAATTTTCACAAATTTAACAGGATATAATTTAATCGAAAATGTATAAAACATCTACAAATTCATCATCCTTAAGGTGATTCTTCAGTCGAATTCATTTCTTCTCTCTCTTACTAATCTATTCAATCTTAGCTCTATCTTATTTGCTTTTATACATTTAAAGAATCACCTTAATCAATTCGATGTATAAACTTCTATCATCGTGTCTTTTTTTAAATTCAAATCATTTTGAATTTTAAATTTTTTTGAACCTTTTAAATCCAACTTTGTTAATCATATTAAATATGAACTCTAACTTCAAAAATAAAAATAATATATATATATTTTTATTCATTTTTTATATTAAATAAAATATTACGATACACATTATTAATGTAATTTTATAATATTCAATGTAAAAACAAGTGAATATATTTTTGTTCTTTTCTCAATTAAATCCAACAAGTAATCATATTGTAATTATCAATTCTTAATCGAAAAATTCCATAATACGTTCTTTTTTAATGATACAATACATAGTAGTTTTCAACATATACTTTCCGCATTAATAATTCAATCCTTGAAACTTTCACGTACACTGTGACTAAATAGTTTACTATAGAAATCTGATCAGGTTTCGAAAATAACTGGAATCTCGTTATATGCTCTAACACAATTTTAGTCCTTTTTGTACATAATTATATGAAACAATGAAACTAATTTTTTTATAAGGTTTCACATAAATGAGCATATTTTCTTAAATAATGATTTCTTGATTGTTAACTAGTCACATAATTTATTTTATTTGAAAATAATAATCACGTATATGATTTGTGAAAAATTTGTGATTCTAATGACATTCTTATAAAAAACAATATCATTATTATATGATATAACAAAGATTCATTATGAAATATTACATAATAAATTTGTAGAACTACACATTTTAGTTTCAATATCTAGAAACAATATAATTATAATACAACTTTGATTTAGTTTAGTAGAATAATTCATTAATACATTAATTTGATACATTTAAATTGTTTTTTCAAATATGAGCATTTTCATTTAAATTTTACAAAACCTAGCAGATTTTATAAAAAATATATTTATTTGAATATTGTTTCTGTAATTTTAGATAAATACAAAAGTGTTCCATTTGCTTTTACATCACGCAAGGTGATAAATCTGACAAGTTGCTCCAATAATTACAGGTATTTTTGAAATAGTACGTTACAACTTACTGATCATTTTATCGCTTTGTGCTGACAATCCGTGTCACGGCTAAACTTAATATATGTCAAACAATTTTATGGTGGAGTAAATGCGTAATTGAAGTTACAACGAAAGTACCCAAACACACACGTGTTTATATTTGAATAAAGCGGAAGCTCTTGTGGATCGACTGATTACTTCGACGGCAAAAGTTTAACTGATGATCAATTCAGATATGTGACGATACTATGACGCAGCGTCAAGAAGCACGTGTCAAGAAAATGTGGAAACACTTTTTTTTCATAGCTTCAACAGAGACTTGTGCAATGCAAAAACTACTTTCGCGTTTTTTCAAGAACTGCTGATTATGTCAGAGATAATTTGAACAAAAAAAAAGTAATAATGATATTGTTAAAACAATAATATTAACATGTTGTACAACAATTTATGAATTAAATATATTAAATGAAAGCATAGTAAAAATAATACAAGATACGAGTTTGTTGAGCAATTAGAAATTGTTATTGTCATGTAAAAATAGACGATTTTGTTTAAATGGATTCGTAGATAATTATTATAAAAAATTAATCACGCGACCATGTTGATACTGCGATAATACTTTTTAATTTTTTGATAAATATTAATGTATAGATGCAATACTAATACAATTATCTTTTATTTTAATACAAAAATTAAATATATAGACTCAATATTATTACTTTTTATATATTTAATATAAATGATTATAAAGTAAAAAAAAATAAATAAAGTTAAATTCGTATATTCTTAATAGTATTATGCGATGTTTATAACTAATTAAATCTTACAGTGGCTAATATTTTTTTCCAAATTCACTTTATTTAAATTATTATTATAAAAAATATAAAACAGTTTTTGTGTTTTGTTCTTTTCAAACAAACTTTTTTCTAATGAGAAACGTTCATTTTCATTTCTTCGTGCATATTTTTTCATACTATCATTAATAATGAAATTATATCAATCCAATCCACTGGTGACTTTGATTTGATTCAAGATTATTTACAATTAAAAACAGACATCTGTGTTATGCAAAATTATCGAAATACCGTGAACGCTTCAGTACATTAAAATACATGTATAAGTTGCCTATTTGAAAGCATTAACAAATCGTGTTTCTTAATGATATCATATCACATCCTAATGGTCGAGAAATGATATACGCAGTTAAAAAAATAATTCATCATTAATTTGTTTTTACTAAACCCATTATTACCGTAAAAAATAATGTTCTTCTTACAATATTCGTTATAAAAATATAAGAATAATTTCAGAAATTCATTATTTAATTCAACTCTACTCTTCTAAATTTTTAATCTCGTGTATATACATTTCTAAAGTAAATTTAAATGTTATAAAATACGTCATTCAAACTTATAAATACGTTGTATTTACGTTAATCAATCATCTTGTTTCAAGTCGAGTCGTTTTTCAGCGGTAATTGTTTGGTACATTTGTTTCAAAAAGTTGGCTAAAGAGTTTTTATTCTGGCTATACATATGTAAAGCGTATGCAAGCATCGGTATTTTACGTAATGTTCGGCCACTAAAACCAAGACTTCTCATACTGAGATATTGGATTTTGACTTGTATTGTTGCATCCGAGTCATCCAATGCATCAGTTATGGTACTTCTTTCCATATCGGTATCATGTGTATCTAAATCTTCAGCTTCTAATAGTCCTGTCTACAAGAAAAACAATAAGTTTTTATTCACATTCAACAATTATTAATTTTGCTTCATTAATTTAAACTGAATTAAGATATTTGGACTTACTCTCATCAATTCTTTAATACAATCTACATATATTTTATAAATGGCCTTTTCATTAGGATGGCCAATAAATTGTTTTACGTCTGCACGATCTATAAAAGCTAAGTCGATAGCTTCAGTAACATTGCTGGTTGTAAAAACAAATACATTGGAGTGTCGTCTTAGGTGATCAAGTTGTGTTAATAAGGCATTTACCACTCTTATGGAATCACTTGGTTCAGATCCATTGATGCACGCTTTTCTTGCATGAGCCAAAGATTCAATTTCATCAATTAAAATGCAAACCAAAGTATTAGGATCTTCTAAAAGAACCTTTATTTCATCAAACAATTTCATTACTAATTTTCCACTCTGAAAATAAATTGTATTAGTCATATAGTAAAATGTTGCTGTTGTAAGAAATTATTGATTTGGTTATTTATAATTTACCTCTGAAAACCATTTTGAAAACAAACTGTGACTGTTGATTTCAACAAACTCACAACGGGAATACTTATGGCACATACGAATGGCCATCTTTTGAGCCAATGCTTTACACAAACTAGTTTTGCCAGTCCCAGGTGGACCATATAATAAAATTAGTTTATTGCAGGAAATAATGTTTGGATTAACTTTACACTCCGAAAACACTAATGCTGTTTCGGCAAATTGTAATAACTGAAAATTAAAAACCAATTATCAGCTTTCTGTATTTGTATGTAATATTGAAATTTAAATTTTACATTTGTATTAAAATTTACCTTTTCTTTTATACTACCATCGTAATACAAATTAAACCAAAGATCATCAAATTCTCTCGTGGGCAATATCCAATGTTGCGCTACAGATATATTTTCATTATCATGCTCCATACTTTCTGCAGCAGCATCTTCCAAAGATAATCTGTATATATAAATTCTTATGCATTTAACAATATTCCTAATTTGTTCTTTCTGTAAATAAAAATGAAAAGAAATTATTTACTGTATATTAATATATATTTAATTTTGATACTTTAAACTTTATGTCTTAACACAGTGATTAAGGAAATGTACAAAAACATTACAAGGATATAAAATACAAACCTCATAAGTATCATAGTAACAAAAAATAGATTCAACATGATCTTTTAAAATGTCATTGACAAGATTTTCCGGATAAATTACTGTGTTCAGTTTATCTGTCCACATCTTGATTTCCGACCTAATATAATGCTCCAGCTTTTCCTTACTTAACATGCTGAAAGAAAAAATGAAATTAATGTATGTATCTATATTAGTTTAAATTAAATACTAATTTTATATTTAAAAATAAATAAAATAAAACTAAGAATAACCAAACTTATAGTTTATTTTACATATAAATGCTTTGTAATAATAAATATTAAACAAAAATAATTATGTACTTACGAATATTATTTATATTTATTTTTTAATAAACAAAATAACCGTACAAATATCTAAGTAACAATTAGCCTTGTTCTTATTGTAAATAACGGTAATGATATAATACAAAAATAATACCTGTCAGCTTTTTGACAAACTTCAATGTGCAAAGTTTGAGACATTTTGATCGTTTGCTCGTAAAAATATAGCAACAAAATCGTACAAATTACACACGTAATATTTTAAATAACTCTCATTTAAATCCGTTTCTCTTTTCACAATATATCATTCGATTCGAACAAGTAATAACACATGTTTGTGGTATCTCAAACACCATCGAACAGATTTCATATCAACTAAAAACTTTGAATGTTTACCTTTTGGCGATAAATGAATGTAATTCTAATCATTTTCAAATAATATTTTATTATTAATGATTGATTATTAAAATAGCATTTTTTAAATAATTTTTTGTAACAATTATACAAACGTAAAAAAATAAATATTATAATTCTTAAATATCAATTGAATAAATTATATATATTTGTCTCTTATTAGTTTTTTTAATAAGACAGAGACAAAATATTGTACAATTTGTATCGATTCTAGATGGAGCTAGAAAACGAGAATACAATTTCATGAATATGAGAGGCACGTCTCTGTCGGTATCGGATATTTCTACTGCTCCGAAAAAAAAAGTTTTTTCAGTAGTGGTTGTGTGGATGATTTTTTAATTTGTGAGGTTTTCTGAATCAAAAAGCAACCAAAATGTTGTCCCGATTGGCTTTAAGGCGAAGTAAGTTATATAAATATTTAACTTTATTTATTCATACAAAGCATGTATCAATTTATGCAATATTTTTATCTTACGATTTCGGACACTTGTCGACATTATAATGTAGAAAAATGTGCTTTAAATATATTTATTTTTGAATACTTTTGCATTAAATTATCAATTTTTTATGATAGTTTTAAAATCATACAAAAGTAAACAAATTAATTGACCTGTTAAGTCAGATTAAATGAAAGTAATATTGATGTAGCTACAATTTGATTTAACTAAATTTCCTATTCAATTTATTACATAATACATAAATCGTCTCATTGATAACTGTGACATTTGGATGATTTTAGTTTTCTATAATTAATTGTTTTCTATTTTGGTGCTAATTTCTGTTCCCCAATTGACGTTTATACAGCATATTGCATAAGTATCATTAACCATTAAATATGGTGTCCGATAATTTAACAGTACCAAATAAATATATGTATATATCAATGTACAAAGTGTAATTTTTTATTATATTATATTTTATAATTAATTTAAAAAACATATCTATGGGTAATGAAACGTAACAGTACAGTTATGTTATATTTTGTATATACCATTAATATTTAATGATTGAAATTTGATAAATGTAAATAATGTAAAATAATGTTTTTAGTTCAAGCTTTACCAGCAACTATACCTCGTACCTCGCAAGTTATGTCATCATCTACAACTGCTGATGAAGATTATAAAAAAACCATTCCCTGGGGACGTCCAGTACGACAAGAACCTGGAAAAGTACGATTCGGATTTGTCCCGGATGAGTGGTTTACATTCTTCTACCCAAAAACTGGTGTAACAGGTAAAATGTGCATTTTGTTTATTGCTATTTACAATATCAATTAGTAAATGAATAACGACGATTAGTAATGTAAATTAAAATTTAGGTCCATACATGTTTGGCATTAGTGTGGGTACTTATCTACTTTCCAAGGAATGGTACATTTTGGAGCACGAATTTTACACCGGATGTACGCTTGCTCTGGTTCTAACTTATGCGACAATTAAATTTGGCCCATCATTGGCTGAGTATCTTGACAAACTTAGCGTTGAACAAGAAGCCGAGTTAAATAAGAGCAGGGAAGATGAGATCAAATCATATGAAGACTGCATTGCGAGTGCAAAGAAAGAGATCTGGAGAACTGAAATTCAGGCAATGATTACTGAAGCAAAGAAAGAAAACATCAAAATGCAATTGGAGGCTGAATATAGAGCTCGATTAGCTAATGTTTATAATGAAGTAAGATGTTTATTCAAATGATCTAATAAATTATAGAAAAATATAATATATTTAATGATATAATAATGATATTTTAGGTCAAAAAACGATTGGACTTCCAAGTGCAAAAGAACAACGTTGAGAGACAGTTTGAACAGAAACACATGGTGCAGTGGATAGTCGATAATGTAAAAGCTGCCCTCACTCCGGAAGTAGAGAAAACAACTATGCAAATGTGTATTAAAGATTTACAAAATCTTGCTGCCACCGCTAAAGTTTAAATGTAAACGTTAAATTAGAAGAATTAGATTGTAAAATTGGAGAATTATCAATTGATTAAAATAAATAAATCACATTGTATATGACAGCTGTGTTATAATTTTTATTTTACTCTTAAAATTTTAGCTATAAAATAATGTTGTATATTTTCCGAAATATCATACATATTAGGTATTTATTGAATTATTTTCTTTTTTTTATTACTAATCATTATTTTATTATGAATAATTATATATTAATAATACTTTGCTTTTTAAGATACATTCGTTTTAGATGTCTGTGAATTTAATACAATAAAAAAAAATACTACACTGTATACGGTGGGTGAAATATAATATGTATGGCATCGTAAAGGTGAATGTGTCTGCAGTATGTTTTCCAATCCTCAGTTGCTTCTCAGTATTACATGAAGTATAACTAACATTCCTTAATAATGACATTTAAAAATACGAAGTGTAGTTAATAAAAAGTACATAATAATCATTTTTATGTCAAAATACTAATAAATTTACATATTATTATACAATAAATATTTGACATACTCGTATATAAAGGACATTTATTTCATAAAATGCAGTACAAAATATAGCAGAAATTGTTCTTAATGTAAAAACAGCCATTAATTATTTGTCTATTTAAATAATTTAAATGGCTTAAACTTGAAAGTTCTTATACAAATTTGACTATTTTTACAAAAACGCGTAAGTAAATCCAAAAATACTCAACACATTTCACAATGTACTTTGAAATAATGCATATGTAATTTGATACAAAACCGATTGTAACTTACAAAATTATTTTCTGGGGAATAGAGTCAACAAGGGTTTCAGCTTTTTCAATTATGAAGATATTTTGCATTTTTTAATGATCGTATACATTAATTTAGGTAAAGATTTTGAGAAATCAAAGATTTAGATATAAACTTTTCAAAGTTACAAAATAGATGCTATACATAATGATGAAACTGAAATATAATATCGCAAAACTCTTTTTTACTATAAGATATGCACTCTCACGATTGTACGTAAGATATTTAATATGTTAAAATTAAGTTTATTTTCAATGAATATATAGAAGACGATTATTTTTTGCAGAATATTATTAATTTACTAAGGAATATTAGAAAGTACTAAATCAATTTTAAATTAATATTTTCATATATATTGTTCACCTGTCACACAAATTAAGGCATCAATCATATTTAATACAATACAGCGGTTAGTATGTGGTTTCGTGATCATCAAATGCTAATTCGACTTAGCGTTAAAGTGTCTTAGTTCGAAACATTGTAACAAGATAGAGAAAATAAAAGTTGATAATTCTACATTTATGACATTTTTAAATATGTTCAATAATTTATTTTTAGAAATAAATACTTTATTTATTAAAAGTGGTTTGACAAAGTGAAACAAAAATGACTTCAAATGGAGAAGGAGAACCTTTAATATCTATGTTGTCGAAGAAGCTCGGCTATGGATCCAGAGCCTCAAATTCTGAAGATGTAAGAAAACAATTTAACTTTTTATATATTTTAAAATTTAAAATAAAGTTACTCTGATAGAAAATTTAATTATTTATATTATTTCCAGACTCAAACTTTGTTACCTTTGCAACCAGTATATGGTTCAACTTCAAACGAGCAAAGTAATTCAGAAAAAGTAGTTTTCTCGTGGCATGATATTAATTCCTATACAACTGGCAAAGAGAAGAAAATCTGGAGAAAATTTATACCCTGCATGAAATCATCAACGCGTAAAGAACATATTCTTAAAAATGGTATGTTTAAGTAGTACAAGTAATGAATGATATTATTTATTACTAATCAGTATAAAACTATATGTTTCTTTTAATTTCAGTATGTGGGGTGGCTTATCCTGGAGAGCTTCTTGTAATAATGGGATCATCAGGTGCTGGCAAAACTACTTTATTAAACGCTCTGACATTTCGATCAAGCAAAAATATTATTACTACTGGTCAAATCGCTATTAATGGACAAAGAATAAAAGCTAAGATTTTAGACACCAAAGCAGCCTATGTTCAACAAACCGATTTATTTATTGGAAGTTTAACTGTTTATGAGCATTTGCTTTTCCATGCAATGGTCCGAATAAATCACAATGTTAGCATGGCTAGTCGAATACAAAGAGTTAATGAAGTTATTAACGAAGTAAGATTATTTCTTCTAATTATAAATTATTAAAATATGTAAAGTTACGATAAACTTATTTACGATAAAATTCATTTAAATTATTTATAAGGAAAGAATAAGTATACATTGAGGGAAAAATATGAGAACAAATCAGATACATTAATATATAATATACATATTTTGTATGGAAGATAAATATATGAACTGTTCATGTACTTTATTTGAATTTGTTTAATATGAGTCGTAAAGTATTCTGTTCATTTACTTTATATAACATTTTAACATAATTTTTTTCCTTAGTATATAATATTTTAATTGAACGTACTCATTTTGTAATTTATATAGCTGGCGTTAACTAAATGCAAAAATACCGTTATTGGAATTCCCGGTAGACTAAAAGGACTCTCAGGTGGTGAAACGAAAAGATTATCTTTAGCTGCCGAGGTGTTAACAGATCCACCGTTATTATTTTGTGACGAACCCACATCTGGATTGGATTCGTTTATGGCGCATCAGATAATCTCTATATTAAAATCATTATCTGGTACATATTTTAAATTCAAGAGACTTGGATGATAGGAAGTAGACTTTTAAACATGCACCAATATAAATATCTTTAATTGCATTACATTTTTTATGAGAATATAAATTTGTTTAATTGATATTTGAAAATTAACATTTTTCTTGCCAATTAATTAAGATGTCAATTAATTTTAATGATACTTTTGCAGCTCAAGGCAAAACAATTATCGTGACGTTACATCAGCCATCATCAGAGTTGTTTACCCTTTTTGATAGAATTTTATTGATGGCTGAAGGAAGGGTAGCATTTATGGGAAAATCGACTGAAGCTGTTGACTTTTTTAAATCGTAAGTATAATTTTTTAAGTGTAATTTTTGTTTGAAATATAAATTAATTTAGATTGCTCATTATATTAATTTTATTTTTCTACATTATTTCAGATTAGGAGCTTATTGTCCAAGTAATTACAATCCCGCGGATTATTTTATACAAATTCTTGCAGTTGTACCAAATTATGAAGTTTCATGTAAATATGCAATTGAATCTGTATGCGATGCATTTATGCAAAGCGACTTTGGAAGGAAGATTTATGAAGAATCATCTACTTTTAAACACGAATTAATTCAATCATCAACACATTATTTTAATGTAACTCATCGAGTACCATATAAGATATCATGGTTTAAGCAATTTCGAGCTGTCTTTTGGAGATCATGTGTTTCAGTAATGAAAGAACCAATACTCATTAAAGTTCGATTGTTACAAACAATTGTATGTGTAGTTTAAATAATTGAAATACTATAATATTAACATTATTATATATTACTTTTCTTATTTGTTTAATCAGATGGTATCTTTTCTTATTGGAATCGTATATTTTGGACAAAAAACCGATCAAGAAGGAATCATTAATATAAACGGAGCACTCTTTATATTCCTTACAAACATGACGTTTCAAAATATATTTGCTGTAATCAATGTAAGTAAAAAAATCTGGCTTTTTGTTTAATGTTTAGGTTCTTTTAATACTGCATATAAAGATTTTTATTGATCACTTTTTGCATTTTATTTCCAGGTTTTCTGCGCAGAATTGCCAATATTTTTAAAAGAAAACCGCAACGGAATGTATCGCACAGACGTATACTTTATATGCAAAACACTTGCAGAGATGCCGATTTTTATAGCTGTACCCCTAATTTTCACAGCAATAACATACCCAATGATTGGATTATATCCAAACATAAATCAGTTCTTTATTACGGTTTGCATTGTCGCTCTTGTTGCCAATGTTGCCACATCATTTGGTAAAATTATTTAAATAACATTTACATTTTTATCAAAATTATTTGAATTGAAATATTAAAAAGAATATTGTATTATTTTGATTTATATTATTTACAGGATATTTAGTGTCTTGCTTAAGTGAAAGCATTTCGATTGCACTATCTATTGGGCCTCCTGTTATTATACCGTTTTTGTTATTTGGCGGATTTTTCTTAAATGCAGCGTAAGTTACAACAATTATGTACTCCAGAATAATTAAATAGTTAAAAATAAATAATTTTATTTGATTAATTAAAAAACTATTTTTATAGGTCTGTTCCTAATTATTTTACTTGGTTAGCTAGTTTATCTTGGTTTAAATATGGAAATGAAGCCCTTTTAATTACTCAATGGTCTAATGTAGATTCTATTGTATGTAATACAAATACTTCTTGTATAAGAAATGGTCATATGGTTTTGGAAACATTAAATTTTAAGGAGGTTTGATAATTATTTTCAATATTAAATTATTACTGGTATTTAATATTAATTCAATGCTTTAATTGTGAACATTAATATTTCTCTTTACAGGATAACTTTTGGGTAGATATATTTTGTTTGCTTGGACTGATCATCCTTTTCCGATTGCTTGCGTTTTTGGCATTATTAATTAGAACCTAATAAAATGAACAATATATAACACTACTTTTGTAATTATCCAAACTTCCAACCTAATTAAACCAATAAAAAACGTTAATGTTACCTAATTTTCTTTGTATGTTCATTATTATGTAAAAAAAAGACAATTTGGTACTCACCGATATGAAAAACTGAAGTAATTATTCTACCTACCGGTAAATAAACACATTAATATATTTTTATATAATATAAATTAATAATATAATATAAATTAATAAATATTTATTATTAAAAATAATAAATAAATTGTCTTATTTTGTTGTCTAATTTCTAATTAACTATCGTTTAAGGAAAAACTAATTAAATTATCGTATACTTCTTTTATTAATCATGTGAAATAGTATACAATCTGTCTTGAAAACAAATTTGTTTAGACTCTATACAAAAATATGTCAATAATAAAATACATCAAACAACGTATTTTATTATAGACATGCAAACAATTACGCATTTGGTTGTGTAAAAATTCTCTGTAATAATTTTTTAAACAACATTATTATTACACAACCCAATAAGTTAAAACATTCGCGAGCGCCATAGTTTCGCGTCTTCTTTTTGTGTGTATTTTCTCTTTTTGTTTATTCGTTTTTCTTGATCTAAAAATAATGATCCCATTTGTGTACAATTCGATTGCAAGTAACGAGTCCATTTGACGTAAATCTCACGCAAAAATATTTCCATACGACACACGCCGTAGTTTATAAAAAAGAGGTTCTTAAATGTCATTTTTTAATCTTCGCAATGAAACAATTGATTATTTTAAATGTAAACGTTTCAATATAAATATATTATACATTTTTCACCCCAATTAACGTGTCTATATTAATTCGATTAAAGTTAAGTTTTTAAACCATATGACAATCTTGTTCCAATTTACAGTCTTGCATGGTAAGAATATAAGGCACTATGCTAGATACGCTCACACGTCCAATCAGACCGGCGAAGAAAAGGTCTTCCAATACTCGTGGATTTATCGAACGTAAAGGCGCGAGTCGTAATAACAAACGCGGAAGCCGATCTGAAGTTACTCTTTGTTGTAGTTCATTCCAAGCTGCTTCTTGTAAAACTTCGACCTTCTTTCTCCATATTCCCCCCAATAAGTTATCTAAAATACATATTAAACCATGATTATATAATATATAATACAATTTAATATAAGATTTAACATAGTTGCCATATAAATCTTGTTTATTTACATAAATAAAATGTTAAAATCTGTATGATTTGTTAATACACTGATTGTATTTTACAATACAATAGAAATATTTTGTTGTCGTTAGAAAAATACGATATACATAATTAAGTAGAAGTAACATGGAAAATGTCAATACCTGCACTAAATAACGTAAGAGCTTTCAGGTACGCATACTCGACTGCGTCAATTTGCAATTTATGCAACGAACTCAGGCATTCTTGCAGTCGAATAAAATGTTCAGTTATAATCTTGACTTTATTCCCCGTTATTTTTTCTTGAGCAATGTTTGCTTGCAAGTGGTTGATTATGGAAGTCAGTATGTTTGGCAAAGACAGCGTGTAAGCACACTGTGCTAATCCAAGTGTGAATAGCTGACCCCAAGAGCTGCGTACGAGAGTCGTTTGTACCTCAGTGCTGCAATGCGAAAAATAACATTCATAAATATAATGTTTAAATGACAGCAAATTTTATCCATTGAATATAGACAAAGAAATTAATGGAATAATTTCAACTCTTATAACAATTATTCTGTGTAAGAAGCAAAAAATAACATACGGTAAAACTTGAAACGCAGGAATTCCTCTGGCCCAATGTACCGACAAAAACAATACTCTCGCGGCGCTTTCACAAATGTAATGTACAGACAAATAAGCCGGGGCTGGACTCGGCGCTTTCAGTTCAAATGATATTTGTTTTTCCGATATCAATTGCCCAGTCCATTCTTCGTCTAATTCACCGGAGCCATTGATATCCTGACAAAAAAATCCAAACCGTTAATCTAAATCTAGTAATCACAAATTTGGTTTTAAAATGAAAATCAGATTATAACACTAACATCTCCTATTAATTTGGACATATTGTCCAAAGCATGGGACAACAACAAACGATCCCGTGTTAAAGTTAAGGCATCGCTCAAGTCGCTGTCGCTACTTTGGTCTTCAACACTCGGACTTTCGGGTTGTTCCCACATAGATTGCACTTCTGGGATAAATTGCTGGGGCTCTGATTTGATTTTTGAGCCCCGAGTATTGCTTTTTGAAACGTTTGGGTCACCTATTACTGGCTTCCTTTCGTGCTGTACGGCTGTGGACATAAACATAAAGCATTATTGCAATCATTTTGAGATTAACATTTACATAATATGTTTTGCTCATTATTATCTATGTTCCATTTATTTTTGGCATTATCAAGGATACTAAAATAAAACGTTAACTGCAATCTCTAAGAAACCCACAATGTAAAGTGTGAATGAGAATGACACAAACAAGGACACTGTAAATTAATTTCTCATATCTTCTGACACTTGGTTTGCCTGATATACATTCACTTTTATGTTAACTTTGTATGATTCAATCGATCCAGTATTGACAATTTTCATTTTATAAATCTTTTTTCTCTCTCTTAATAATGTCATTTCATAAATTCAAATTGATTTTTGATAATATATGATGAGCAAATGAAATAATGCAGGAAAGCAAATACTTACAATCACTTCTCATTCCCATTGCAAGACACTTTTTTAATCTACAATACTGACAACGATTTCGGTGATGTTTTGTAACTTCGCATGTCTTGCTTCCTCGACATTGGTAGCCCAGTTGTTTACGAATGCTACGTTTGAAAAATCCTTTGCATCCTTCACAACTGATAGCACCATAATGACGACCACTTGCACGATCCCCACAAACTACACACAATTCCAACGAGAGGCCCAAACCTAACGATCCTCGAACATCTCGAACTAATTTTAGCTACAAATAAAATAATTTATTTAGTCGTTTAGAAATTAATATTTAAAACAAACTGAACATTTGTTTTGTTTATGAAATATGATGTTATTACTTGATTTTAAATTAAAATTCATTCATGCAATATCTAATAATTTAATCAAATGATTGGTATCTTATTTATACAATCACATTGCAAAAGACAGACATTTTTATTCATTAGTAATATTACAATTAGAATTAATAAATAATTGGATTAATCGGCACACTATATTTTCATAAGTTATCAACATACTTCACTTTCAACATCTCTTGAATAATTTGTTGCTGAATGGTGGGACAAGTGACTAAGGTCCATTTCGGGTTTTTTGTCTTCTTCAATATTGTTAAGACGTTGCTCTCTAGTTTCCTTGTCCATTATTCACTGGGAACAGAAAACACAATTTTTCTTTAAAAACACATCGAATTAATAATTATTATCATATTATTACAAAAACTGTAATATATGTACTTATAGAAAATTTAAACATTAATTAAAGTAATATTAATGTGTACATGTAAATTTAATAAAATATAACTTTCAAATTAAAAAAAAAGAGTACAAAAACTAAAGTAATACAAATGAAAGTATTTCTTTTTTTGGATATATAATTTATATATTATAAGATATATATTTAAATAAAGTGAAATTAAATTTATTGCACAGTAAATAATAAGTAATTAAATAGTATACTGTACAAAATTATCGAATTATGAAATCAAAAAGCTGAATTTATAAACAAATATTAAATCTATATACCTATCAAATTACTAATTATCATTACATTAAGCTTTGTAAGTTTTATATCGTCTTTTATTCCTAATCTTAATCTGATCGTTCATTAATTTTAATTTTAATGACTAACTTATCTCAAACAAGTTTAGCATTTAAGTAAACTTAAAAAAAATATCATTAACAATTTTTTAATTAGAATCAAAATAAACAAGTAATCTGTTATATTTTTATTATAATTGAAGTTTATAAACTGATACAGTTTACGATACCTTTAATTAATATACAGTAAAACTTTATATTTTAAATTCATTAGATTTTAGATGTAATGATATTCGTTACATTGAATTCCCAAGCGTGCTTCTCTCTTAATTCATTTATATATAGATAAATAAAACTATTTGTATACAGTTTTTTAAAATTCTTTTATCTCTAAATTTTTTTAATAAAAAACGAAATAAAAAGGTCAAAATGGTTTTTACTTTTAACATTATAAAAACTTGAATAAAAAGTGATTTAATAAACGTACAAAGATGACCTTCGAACTGACGAATATAGATCATTAAAACACGTCGCATTCACCTGTGTCGTTTTCTAACGTGCGTAATATGTGATAGTTCACTGGCAGGTTAAAGATTAAGTTTCTTTTTTTTCTTTCTTTCTTTTTTTTGTAACTAAAATACTTCCTCAATATAAAGTCCACTCTTAAGAACATTTTCTCATACAGTTTACATTATTTGAACTCATTAACGAATTGTTCTTTATCCATCAAACATCTCATGTCATAATGATAACAGTAAATCAAAAATATGTAACAAAAAATACACTTACATAAATTACAACAATTAAGTGTAAACTAAATTTTTTTTTATTTCAACATTAAAATAATTATTTACTATTTTGCACCCAACATTTGAACTTACTCAATGAATTTAATTGAAACCAAGTCATTGATATAATCTAACTTAAAAAAAGTGATTTAAGATTCCAAGTTTGTTGGCAAGTTTGGAGCAAAGAAACACGACAGTGCGACCGAATGGTTGTTCGAAAAGCGAGCAGTTGACTATTTCTCAGGTAGAAAAGCGGAGAAAAAGTAGCGTGGAAAAAAAGGAAGAAAAAGATGAAGATTGAGAGAGCGAGGAAAGGGGGGGGGGGGGAAGGAAGGGGTCTTAAAAAG
>JABFPJ010002827.1:0-18082 GCA_022817425.1 Gryon sp. ZL-2020
CGCCGTCCTCATAAGTCCGAAGTCCCGCGCGTAGCCACTGATCCACTGAAACATAAACAGTGGCTAACGTCGTATTGGAAATACGACTCAGACTGCATTTGTTATACTTTAATATAAAAATTACTATGCTGCATAACATTCTCTTTAAGGTGAATTCTGTATGTGTATATTGAACATAATAGTTTAATTGTCAAACTTTTTAATAAAAATGACTATACTGGCAAACAAATACTGCTTAAAAATCTCGTAATTATTATATATATATTATAAGACATATAGAAATGTCTTATAATTTCTGTTGAATGATAATATTTACTTTCTATTTACTAAATTTTACTATACTGCCTTACAGAAACTATAATAAAATGTAGGAATTTTTATTACATTTTACTTTAAAATATACTATTTAATCAAAAAAGTCCGAGATTACTTGGCAATCTAACAATTTTTCTTATACTTTCGGTAGTTTTTACTGTTTTTTTATTGTGCGTGTAGGTTCTTTTCTTGATATATTTTATGCATTTTTGCTAAAATTCACAAAACTTTTAATAATTTTTACTAAATTTGTAGTAGTTTTTATAAAATTGATGAATTTTTACCAAGTCTCATTATAAACATTATGTGAAAGTATATTTCACGCTTTGAAAGTTTAAGTAGGAAAACAATACATTTAACGATAGTTGTAAAAAGTAACATTTGCTAAATTCATTTATTATCACAAGCTTACTCGGATGCATAGTAATTTTCAATCGGTTATTTCCTTCTGTGTAGGATTTTACTCGGGGTAAGCCAAAGACTCAGCTAGTAACTAAAACGTATTTATTTATTTATTTTATTTTATTTTTTAATTCTGACAAAATTAAAATTGAAATGTAATTATGACATTATGATATTTGTGTCTTACTGAAACGCAATATCTTATAAGGTCTTTCATTAATATAAAAAAGGCGACGCATAAAAATAAGTCTTAAATGATATGGCACAAAGAACTTTCGCGTTGTAGATAAATGACTTTTCATACGAAACTAATATTATCTTTGGTATTGATCTCATACCACGCTGATAATATCCCGGAATATTAACTGCGGCAATATTTATACGGCAAAAACGCAAACATTATTCTATAGTCGCAAGAATCACTTACATAAGCCGATCGAACTACAGAGACCAACCAATCTCCTATGGATGGCGGTCATTTTTCTGAATTCAGAGTTCAAATGTTGGAGCACTGAACGACTTTCAGTGCATTATTAGACATCCATATAGAAATGTTATTTTTCATTCTAAATGCCGGAAATGTCGTGAAAAATTCAAGGTATTTTCTTTTTTTTGAAATGTTTTAATGTTCTTTTGAAAAACAAATTGTTTTGAATGTTTAATTCTCAAGAAATAATTGACATAATATGTCCATTATTTATTAATGACCTTTTTTATAATTAAACCATGCAAAATGACATGTCAAATTAAAAATTCTGTATTTGTCTTAAATTGTTTATTTTTTATTCATTTTCAACTTTTTGAAATACAATTTCGAAAGTTTATTTTAAAATATTGTTGCTTGTCGAAAATACATTTTTTGTCACGCGATGTTAAAAGTCTAGTTTATAGAACCGATGTGTTTTAATAAACTGCATTTTCGACTTCCTTGTAACAAAAAGTATTTTTTGCATTATATTATTGCATTTATTATTATATTTGCATATTATTATATTTGCATTACATTTGATTACACCTCTTGGCTTTACCAGCTTAATTCAGCTAAAAATTTCACTCTAGCAAAAATTTAAGAATTTCCAATTTTATCACTCTTGGTACAAAATATACTTTTATATATTTCATACATGTTATGAAATCAAAACTATATTCGAATTATAGTTTTGATAAGGGTGGATTGGATACTAATTTAAAATGGCGTAAAAGTTAAATTATGAATTTATATGCTCACATGCGCAAATGTGTCACGCGCATATCGCTCCGCAGCCAACTTCAACTTCAGAATGAAAGACAATTTATAAGAATGGAACCGCAATCAACTTCATACTAACCTCATATTTTTAAAGATGAAAGGAATATCTAAATAAATTAAGTTATAAGCAAAAAAATGATACTTTTTAGAGTAACATCTTTAACTACATTTAAATTTCATATATTCATATCAGCTGCTATCGTTTGTATAAAATATGAAGTAAGAAGATAGAGAAGCCTGCGGCTGACTGGCACACGTTTTATTTAAATTTGTATTAAAAAATGCACAATTTCTTGATCTTTACTTAAAAACTATTTGATAGTAGGTTTTAAATTACATACATACTTAACCATAATTTAGTATATTACGGATCAAAATTATCATAAAACGTATATAAATAAAGCTAATTTCATAAAAGATGACACGCCATAAGAGACAGGTTGCTACATGCTATTTACATGGATAATTTTTGAATATATTAAGTTTATTAATAAGAAAACCAATAACATAAGTTGCATAAATTATAATCTTAAATTATAATAAATTATAAATCTGATTGAATTAATAAATAAAATGTAATGCTTCAAAAAAGTATCTTAAAATAAATTTTAACTTTAAAAAAACCAACAAGTTCTACTATAGATTTATCATCCAGGTAGACAGAAGGCAGAAATTCGCATTTCTAAATGACTTAATTAACTCATCTTTCAACATTTAAATATTGTATTATATTACATAATAAAATCCTTCGGATTTCTTACAAAGTGCGATAGCTTATATCTAATTTAAAGTTAGCATACTTGTTTAACCATATAACATTGCAATTATAATCAATGTTTTTATGTAAATCAGTTTATTATTACAAGAATTTTTCTATATAGGTGAAGCAAAAGTATCGCAACTTATTTCGATGTTAAAATAAAAGTTAAATATATTCTAAGCATAAAAAATGCTTAAGTACCAGCATCTCTAGTACGTGCAATCAGGAACAAAAACAATGGACCAATAAAAACGCACAATCATTACAACCAATCAATTGGCTAGCAAAAAGTGGCGCTTTTCAAGCCATACATTATACACAGCATACGCGCATTATATCGCTCGTATAGTATTTACTCGAGATATTATTTCAGAGTCAGAACATATGGAGTCCTCTAGAATATATACGAAGGTGTAACATCCCAAGACCGGTTAGAAGTGTGCTCGACCAAACCGATCGCACATCTATAAGTGGGAGGCATTGCAGTCATTATGTATGTGTCTGTGTGTGTAAACACAAATACACACATAACCATAAGTCTGAAGGTAGTAGCACATATACAGAGCTGATTAAGATTCCGTCCCTTGCCACCTTCTCTTCACACTTTCATTGATCTTACATCGATTCGTCATTTTCGGCGACTAATTTATACGGCGACTTTTTGCTGCCGATTAGAGACGTATTTCTAGAATAGAAATTCTCTTAATGCATTTACTCTGAGTATTTATACATGCAAAGAATGTTGTCGCATGATCGAACTTAATGTGTACGTTAATTATAAAACCACTGCATACATTATTTATAAGTGGTTCTGCCGTGAAATAAAAAGTCCAAATGAACTTTTGAGAATTGCTTATTGCGGATTTCTAATGAGTGAAATATTTGTTTACGTTGCTTGACTATAGCTTTGTGTTATATTACAGTAGGACCTGCTTCGATGTACAATTTCCTTCTTTTTGCTTTTATATATATATATAAGCTATGGGTCTTTTAGTTATAGAATTTATCATCTATAAACTGTGGTAAAATGATTATAGATTACGATTCTAGTTAATCGCTTATAGATTTTCTATCGTAGACTATAAACTATTACAAATGGTTACTGATTTGTAACTTATAAACTATGATTACCAAGCTAGGAGTTATCAATTATTACTTATATAAATACTTATTGACTATGATTTAGAATCTCTAAATTATAATATGAGTATCACTTATGAAGAGTAACTTACATTCTATAGTTTTTAGGTTCTAATTTATTGTCCATTCATAACTTTTGTAAAATGACCTATAACGAACAGTGTTGCGAGATAAAGAAGGATGGATGTCAGTATATCCATTCGAACTAAATATAATTTCGGTTGTTTGTTCTTATTCTCAATTAATTATTCTCAACCTAAAGTATTTCTACATAAACCGCAACAATTGCAATCGACTTTTATCTGAGTTAACATCAAAATGTATAACGTTTTAAATATAAACGCACAATATACGGTTGCGTTTATCACTGTACGCGCAACAGGATCTCAACTGTAGAAGAGAAGGCGAGAGCAACAAGTAGCCTCAAGATACAACCTGCTCAGTCCCTCTGCGCGGGTAATACTTGTGTGTATATACGACCATAGCCTTTTCTTGCTGCGCTTTCCTTGTCCTCCAAGCCGGTCTGCATTATATCCGCACACGTACCGCGTCCACGTCAATATGCATGCATTATAAGTGCGACGCACTCGTGCATGCCTCATTGCACGATCTGAAGCACGATTGCGCACGTGAAAACGTTGTTGCACGCAGATCTATTTACTTGCTCTGTCGTTTTTGTATTTTACAACCACGATTGCCATCATCTCATATGACCCTTTTTTTATTCACGCCAGGTAACTTGACTTTTCTTCCTGTTGACTAAAAACAAAAATGTTATTAAACAATTTCTTCAACGTCCTTCTTTATTTCTTTTTTCTATTTATATCGGCAATTTAAACTTCTAAATCACTTTCCCCAAAAAAACTAGTTCCATAAAGCTATCATCTTCGAATTTATCTTCATTTAGATCTTTGAAATGACCGACTGAAATAGTGATTATAATTCTTAATTTAAAATGACTTTTTTCTCATTTGGGATTTATTTTTTTCAAAAAGCTTAATAACTCAAAAATTTTTATTTTTTCCACGAAACAAATATAGATGTCCTTTATTTTTATTATTATTATTATTTTTTTGATTTTCTACAAAAATTATTTTCCTTTTACCTCGAACATACAAACTAAATGCTCGCTTCTCTTTAATCATCTTTCATTTCATCTCTAAATGATTTAACTCTATTATTTGACCTCCTTTCCAAGGACTCGAAACCGTAATTTTACTTTATGAAATCCGTCTAAACTTCACACCCACACAGTTAGTAATTTGTTCTGCGAATATATCCTGAATACCCTGTTATTAATTTAGACGGCAAATAAACAAACTATCCGTTCCATATTACTGTTATTTTTCACTCGATTGTTGAATACAACGCTTCTAAAGCTCACAACAACACTGATAATATTTTGTTTTTAGATTCTTTGCAAGAACTGTTTTACAATAAACAACTTATTATTTAGTCACAGTACAATCAACAAACTCTATAACTTTGTATAACAAAAAAGGAATATTCTACACAGCTATTAATATATTCCTAAAAACATACTCTAAACTTTTCATAGTTTCATGTTTACAGTACCATGTATCACTCGAGTTTTTCTTTGTCTTAGGTTATATTGTTTTAGGAATTGTTTACCCATTTGTTTCGACCCTTTTTTTAAAGGTCAAATTTCAAGTGCCGCTTATAGACTCAAGTTTCATTTACCGTGAAATGTTTCCTTCTACTTTGAAAAGATGAAAATACAAACAGATTTAATAAAGATAACATATTTCTTAGCGAGTCTAAATCTAAATTCATTCGAATTCCAACTTTTTATATTAAATATCTACATTGCTGTCATTGGAAACAAAAACTTTATTCACAGACCTCACCTTCTCATCACCAATATTTACTTCATATATTACACATATATCTGCAAAGAGAGTACCAAGTTAATGCAAATGCTTTGTTGTAATTCTTAAATAAAAAAGAATATAATGCTGAAAATAATGCTGATTTTGCAATATATCGATCATCTCTTCTCGCATCATCATCATCTCGTAGATCTCTGCAGTTTGCGATTTTACATGACGACTCCGCCATTGGACGACTTCTGAGAGCGTGTGTGATCACGCGACCGTGGCTGATCCACGTGCTTATATGTGCGTATGTACACAAGCCCACACCTAAAAGTCCACCTAAGCCCCGTGACTCACACGAACGGAAGGGAGAAAAAGGATTTGGATCCGCGGGCTATCCGCTCCTTCTCCCTTCCAGTCCCCTTGCCCCCGGTTCCTTGAGTCCGTTCCCCACGCCATCCAATCCTCCCCACTACTTGTACAAATCCAGGCTCCGAAAGAACCGCCGTTTCTCCTACCCCGTCAGTTTGACCGCACTCGCCG
This sequence comes from Gryon sp. ZL-2020, assembly GCA_022817425.1. Classification (NCBI taxonomy): domain Eukaryota; kingdom Metazoa; phylum Arthropoda; class Insecta; order Hymenoptera; family Scelionidae; genus Gryon; species Gryon sp. ZL-2020. The sequence continues at coordinate 6,245 of JABFPJ010002827.1, forward strand.
CCTCGAATCGACATGTCGCTGCTAATGCCGCGCAAGTCGATCATAAAAGCGCGCCAAATTCAAACTTTCATTTAAGTGTCGTCATAAAACATCCATTGTTTTACAGTGATAAAACACGTTACTTTCAATCAAACTTTGTGCCTTTTTGAACAACGATTTTCAACATTATTTTTGACATTTCAAGTTTGAGTTTTCTTTCTTTTTTTCCTCTTCTTCCTTTTGTTTTCAAGTGCGCTCAACGCAACTGCAAGGCACAACAGTTAGATTATATGGGAATTTGTGCGATTGACTGTTGGAACCCGGGCTTTGAGACCCGCATATCATGGGCACTCGGGAAGATGTGCCACTCACGGTAAATTGGCACACGGGGTGCGCCAACATGAGCCGCCGATGCTTGCCATTACAGCCGAGCGCTTTGATCTGGCTCGCGTTGTCTTCGCTGCTGCTACTCGCCGCGAGCGTGTCAGCGGCCCCTGCGCACGCGCAGCATCACGCACACACCACCGCAGATCAGTGCGACTGGACCGGAAGGTCAGTTCTCCATTCCCCCTTCCCCTCCCGCATCAACATACATATTTTTGCCTTCTTTTTACGCTTTCTTCATGCTTTTGTCAGTTCTTAGATATACTTCTCTACACGTAAAATAAAAGTATACTAAATTTTGTAATATTTATTCGAAAGGCATGACTATTTGTAAAGTATACTAAAATTTCATATAAATATTGATTAATTTTAATATTTTACTTTTATCACTTTTTTCACTATTTATTTTAATTTTTTGAGTTTATATTACAACATTAACCAATATTTATATGAAATTTTAGTATACTTTACAAATAGTCATGCCTTTCGAATAAATATTACAAAATTTAGTATACTTTTATTTTACGTGTAAATACATTTTTGTATTAAAAAAGATTTTTTTTAATTTATAAGCAATGTTTTTAAAATTGTTTTATTCTTAAAAAATAAAGACAAAAATGTTATATTGTGTAGAAAAGAAAACAAAGATAATAATTTAGTGAACATACAATATTTAAATCTAAAAAATTACTTTTTGGGAAAAAATAGAGAAATTTAAAAAGTTAAAATATGTTTTTTATACTTTGAAGAAAGAAATGTGTTGAAATGAAACATTATCTTTTGTTTGCGAGCAAAATTGCTGTCGAAGGAGAAACAAACATAAAAATTTAAATACATGGTCATTAAAAACGTTCTAAACTGATGAAACTGCACGACGGAATTCGTTAATTCAGAGAATTTAGTGGACGAATTTGATGAAAGAGGGGAAATATGAGTCCTCTAACATTTCTTTCAAAAGAATCAATTTACTGTGATATTTTATGTATTAACAACCTCCAAAACATACAACAAATTTTTCTGCTTTTTTTTACCATTTTTTAGACATTTTTTTTTAAATGTATAAAATAAACATAAAACGCAACTTATGTTGAATAAATATTTCAAATCTTATTTGTAAATTTAATAGTTTTGATAGGATTCTTTAATGTAATATTTTTTTATTAAAATAATTGTAGTTTTTCAATGGATCCTCTCTTTAGAATAAAAACTACAATTTTTTTAATGAAAAAGTAAGGAAATTGAGTTTATTTTGTTTAATTATGAATATAATAATAATAATAATAATAATAAAAACTATTCTTTTGAACTTTTTCCGAGAAAAATAAATACTATTCATAAAAAAACCTGTTCAGTAAAACTGTTCCTTTTAATATATAGTCTATACCGAGAAATATTCCATATCAAAAGACTTCATTCAATCAATATATTCCAACTCCATATTAATTTCCCTACAAATCACCCTCGATACATAATTTATTACGGCATCAATTTCAAACTAATCATATTTTTTTTCTTATTGCTTATCCATTTTTAATAAATAAATAGTATATACAATTTCCATGAAAACAGTCGTTCAGTTTGAACAGTTATCGCATAAATTACATCAAAAAAGATCCTGTCAACGAAGGCCTTGCGAAAGAGGAAATAAATATTGACGGGTCGCATTATCTTCGTGTAGATTCGACGTTATCTAGTTAAAGAATGTAAAATTGTATTAACTCCGTATTTACCTTTCCTCCTTTCATTCGATACTTTACTATACAACACGGAACATACTTTCTTGTGTTTCATAAGACATTTTATTTCTTAAGTTATGTTTTTCTTAATGTTCAATAATTTTTTAAATATTAAATTGTTTTATTATTATAATTTTGTATATTTATTTGTTTAAACAAAAAAATAGATTTAAAAAATTGTTTTTAATTTTTTATGTTTTAAAAGACATTTTACTTAAGATAAAATTTCTTATGTTTAATTGCAATAATTTTTACAATTTAAATTATCATTTTATTTTTTACTTTCTATTTATACATTTTTTTAATTTTTAATCAATCGTTTTTAAATGTTTTGCAGAATTCTGAAATCAAAAGAAAATTATAAAAAATACTTGAACAAATTATAAATTCATGAGTCATTTTCAAAATCCTTTAATTGCAAAATGAAATAATGTCGTAACATTAATTGTAAATGCAAAAAAAGAATAATCAAGACATCTAAGTTTATTTAAAAGGACACGTCCCTTTCACCTCGGACTTTTTAAGGCTGTAATTAACGACAGAGATAACGAAAAGACAAGTCCGATTATGAGCATTGGAGCGTAACTAAAGTCGTGTGCAAAAGTTTACTTTCCTGTTCCTCGTGACGGGCCCCGTTTATGTTTACACGTCGAGTCATGAATGTATAATACATATTGAAATTGTGCCGCGGAACATGCTGGACATATTCAAACAGCTTCGCTACTAGAATTACAAAACCGCATTTCATTTGCCAGTTTTTTTAACATTTTCCATTTTTTGTTAGGAAACAAGTTTTCCAATTTTTTTTAAGACGAGCAATGATAAATTTTTTTTATAAAAAAATGTTTCCATGATTTTTTTTTATTTAACAATTTTGTTTATAAAATATTCTCGCAATAAAAATAAAAGTCGATTCAATTGAAATGTCCTCCGAATTGAATCGCGATGTTACTTTATGGTCAATGACATTTCGAAATAGCTGATTCCCTAAACGGGAAACGAATAATAAATAATCTTATCGCAACAAGTGTCTGTTTAATGATCGACTTTAAAGCAGTCGTAAATTGTGATTTCAATTTGAGATACAATTCTTCATCGGAAAATAAAAAAATTAAGCGCACATTTTTAATGCGGTCATTAATTATTATCACAAAATGAAAATTAACAAAAAAAAGATGTTTATTTAGTCAATTAATTCATTAAACAATTATTGTTCATTAACATGACCAAAAGGTCAAAGCGCAGTTGGTCATAATTTTGATTCAAATAATTGTTGCGAAATTCACTGAAAAACAAAGATGAAAATCAGTCGCGCGTTCTATAAATCATAACAACGAGCATCTTAGAAAAGTGTTTTGTAATTTGCGTTATGAAACGTGCGAGACGTTCTATGATTCTTGGGATATTCCGTACGGCACTTATTTACGAGAAGATTTTTCTTATTCGATTATTATTGTAATGAGCTCTGCATATATATATGTATATATCTCGAGGAAAAATAGTCTTTTCGTTACTCAGCCATGAAAAACGCACTTTTCACTCCTAGGAGGAAATCGAAAAGTGCTTTTTTTCCTTCCCTCGTAACGAAAAATATAGTTCATACCATGGGAGACAAACAGAAATCCCTTCCTCGTGCGATTACAAACCTCGCCTACGGCTCGGATTGTAAACTTCGCACGAGGAAGCGAATTTCTGTTTTTGTCTCCCTTGATATGAAATATACTATTTCTTGATACCTACCGTAAAAGTACTACTTTTCAAGGCAAAAATCAGCCGTAAAAGCTTCACTTTTCACGGCCGCTTTTTGCCATGAAAAGCAGTACTTTTACGGTAGGTATCAAGAAAAATATTGTTTGATGCTTGCGTAAAAGCGCCTCATTGGCTGCCGAGCGGGGAGTCTAACCTCGCTTCGCTCGGTTAGCCTATCCCCGCTCGGCAGCACAATGAGGCACTTTTACGCCTAGCAGCGAAAATATCTATTTCCACCCTAGGGCAATAAAGACTTTTTCCGTACTGTATGAAGTTACCACTCGTACCAAAATACGTTGTTTGTCACACGAGGCCTCTGACTGCCAATAGTGCTAAAATATAACATTTGTACACCGATCCTAAATATGAAAAGTAATTTATAAGTAAAATATGTGTAATTTATGAAATTTATTAATTTATTAATTATGAAGTTTGAATGAACATAACCTCATTTTTGTTTATTTTGATAATTCTTTTAAAAGAAAGTTTAGAATACATTATAATTAATTCGTTTAAGAATGCTTTTTCAATACTCAAAATAGAAAATGTCAACGTTCTCTAAACGTTGAAAAACCGTCTTAGCAACATTTGTTATAATTTCTTCAAAGCCATTTTTCAATCCTGTCTGGGCGACATTTTGCAGTTTTCAAGAGTTTTTGTAAACGTTACAAGAACTTTTTATAACGTTTCGTAAACCATAATTAGAATTAGTTTTAATTTTCCAAAATTTTTTAAACTTTACCACGCTATCCATAAATTTCAAGTGTTCAACTTAAAATTTCATTTTAACAAATAATGTTACTTATTTATTAAATTAACAAAATAAAAAATCAACACGGAGCCAAATTGACTACTATAGTCCTTCTAGTATTAAAAAATGTAAAAACCAATTAAACTAAATTGTATTAACTGCCCTTTTTTGTTTATAAAATATACCTTGATAAATTGACATTTTCAAAGTTAAAAAATATTTTATGCTTAATCCTTTATTTTACACGAAATAATCATTCTTTTTTAATTTTTACTAACAGAAAGCCAACGTTGCTAAAAGAGGTTATGTTTACTTTGTAACATTTAAATTAAGTTTTATAATAGAGTTAAAAAGAATACTTTGACTCATAATTTTATTAGTATCTAAGAAAAATCTGATTATTTTAAATAAATAATAGATTTTTTCCGCACTTAGAAAAAATGTAAGGTCAAATTTTAATATGAATAGAGTACCAAGATAAAAAATATGTTCAATTTTTCGAGAATTTGTTTAAAACAAAGTTAAATTTATCAAAAATATCTCTGATTTTATCTGCGAGAATGTTTTAAGAAAATTAAAAACAAATTTTATCATTTTGCATTGTACAAGCAGATTTTTTGGAAACAAAATTTGTGTCTTTCAAAATATGTCCTCATAGAATGCATACAAAATAGTATACTTTGTTATGTACATTATTTTATACAACATTTCCACAGATATCAATAAATATTAATTTTATAAATTTGACTTTGTTTAAAAAGAATGATACAAATATTAAAAAACTGAGGTTATCTCTATAGAAATGTATACTCTATTAATATTTCACTTTAATTGTTAAATTAACAAAAATTGACTCGATTTTAAACAATAAATGAGTTATCCTTAATGATATTTTTTTCACAACGCGGTCAAATGCGGTCAAAGTTTCCACGTACAAAAACATCTCAATTGATGCAAAATTGATGCGGCGAAAAAATGCGCGAAAAAAGTATACGCAATGAGAAAAAAGGCCGGAATATAATTTAATAACGGCCTATAAGATGAAAAATGCGCTTTATCAAAGCACAAACCAGTTGCGCTCCGTAACCGGTTTTCTCCGCCGCTAGATACCGTTCGCTACGTCATTCCATCTCACTTCCTCCCGATTATTGCTTTCTCTTTTTCTCTCGCTCTTTCACTTGGGATCTGATTATTTGGTATCCTTGTCTCGGTCGCGAATACCCGCAAAATGAATATTCGTGCTGTAAATAAAAGCATGCTTGTAAGACGTCACACTAACTTGATACGAGTGAACGCGGATTCCGAAGACTTTTATTGGACGCTGTCAAACAGTATCGACTTCCAGTTGACCACGATCTGCAACCTGAGACACTAAAGCACTCATATGTGAAAATATTCACGGGAAACTTTTGTTCCGTGTAAAAACTGACTTTTAATCGATCAAATTCAGTGATTACATCAACTGGTCCAAATAATTTTAGATTTTTTTTATTTATTTGCATTTATTTGCTCTTGGTACTCCATACCATGGAGTACCAAGATGGAATAGACATATAACCTGCATTTTTTCAATATTTTAAGATTTTGTTTATACCTGCTTTAATTTATTTCTAAAAATATACATTTTTAAAGCAACTGGTTTTTTGGAAAGTCTTTATTTCTGTAACTTGAAGTTAATCTGTTAAATTTTGCAAATTAAATTTTGTTTATAAAGTAAAAAAATAGCAATAAATTCTTTTTTAAAAAGTTGTATTTTTATTCTCAAAAATACATATTAAGATGGAACGTCCAATTAGGCTAAAAATAATATTTCAAATAGTCGATTGAAATAGTCTTTCTAAAAGTTTTTCTACTTGATTTCTTTAATACAGTACTCAAAATTAACAACAAATAGTCTAAAATTATTTGAATTATATTCTTAATATTTTTTGTTAATGTTATAACAATATTTGTTACGAGTAGTCAGAATTTATTCGCAATTTAAACAAATTTTCTTTGAGTTAATATCTTTCGTTTCTCAAAATATGACTAACTTTTAACTTTTAATTTAGGACGCGAGATATTTATTTTCAAATTATTGAATATGTACATTATTTTTATATCTATATATATAATTTTTCCAATTTTTGAAGTAAACAGGCAGATAAATATGCTCCAAATTTGCAGGATGAAAGACAATAAGATAATAAACAATTAAATGAAATCTTATTAAATTCTGACTATAACGTGTTTTCGAACATCCCACCATATAAATTTAAACATTGCCAAACATCTATAATTAATAAACTATATATAAAAAAGATTGTTGGTAATTAACTCATTTAAAATATTTGTGTTATCTACAAATTGTCAGCTCCATAAAAATCAATGAATTTCAAGTGTTCCGAAAATGATAATAATTATTTCCTAAAAACACTTGAGAAGGTTAAATATATAAAGTCTAACTTTTGTTAAAATCATTTTTTAATTATATTTTTATATTTGTTTAGTTGAAAAAAATAAACAAAGAATCATTACACCAGGTCAAATATGACCACACAAGATTATTTTCCATAATTTATCACCATCCCATGCAATATTTCATGTCATCTATGACCATCGAAATGCGGTCATAGACATCAGTTCATTTTGTTATGTTACTGTCAAATGACCGCTTGAACTTGAAATATTTATGTTCGCAAAATGGAATACTGTTTTTTTTTGTTTTTACTCAAGTACTCGCTTTTTACGACGGCAATTGTTTCATGCGAAACAAACTGTGGATGCATAACTCACAGTCTAAAACCGCTAGAATGGACTACATTATTTCAGATCCTTTCCCTCGGCAATTGGAGTATTGTTGCCTCGAAACGAAAGTCGAGTAACTGACAAAGCAAATTCCGCAATATCAAATCAAATTAAATTTACCTTTTTTACCTTTTTTTTAACACTTTAATAACTATCTTAATTTAAATAATATAACATATTTTGTTCAATAATATGAAGGTAACTTTCAATAAAAAATTCAGTCTTTTCTTTAGTCTAACTTTTCCGACGTATACCCTATGGCTTGACATTGTTGACCAAGGGCCTCATCATGTGCCCTTCCGCGTAAAATCAAAATAAATAAAGTAAATAAAAACTAAATATCGCAATTGTGTCAATTTGATGGTCATTAATGTTATAATATACAATGGTGTTTTCGACTGCTGAATGACCTACCTGACACCATGTAAGGTAGGTTTTACAGTTCTTTCAATTGAACATGAGTTTGACACGTTAGTTCTTTTAGTTTTTAAGTCGAACTCATGTTAAGTTGAAAAAACTGTCAAACCTACCTGACACCGTGTCAGGTACACTGAAAAAACTATAGACTTATTATTATTTGTAAGAGGAATGTGTATTTAAAAGTGAAGTTTGTTTATGTTTTTTATTTGAATGTTTTGGTGTTAATGCGTAGCCACATAACTGCCATGTAGTCAAAATTTAGGGATAATCCATGAATTCTTGTCTTAAAATTAGTTTAAATAAATTATGTTAAGATTCATAGAATTTTGTTACTTATAAACATCGAAATTTAGGTTATAATATATTAAACTACTTTTGCATTTATTTTTAGAATTTTTCTTTACTAAGAATTAGTCTATAGTTTTTCCAGTGTAGGATAAGTCATCGAAAACGCCATAAATTCAAAGTTAAAAAACATTAGAATAATTATTCCGTTAAATGATATATTCAACGATATGATAATTTGAATATAAAAACTTGACAAAGTTTTACGACAATTCGTCTAAATATGACCACAGGTCATTTGACTATAAAACTTACATAACCTATTCGAATGGTTTACGGTCATAAAAAATGATACTTTCGGGTCGTTAAAATGCGTCGATTTTTAAACAAGTCTCGACGCGGCTATTAACGAGAAATACTTTCTGAGGAATATGCTTTTCTTTTCCACACGTCTTCAAGTATTTTTTAGTTTACATGAATCTTAAACTTAAGCTTCTTTCATCTTCGAAAAAATATTATCGAAAGAATGCGTTTTTCAAAGATCAAAAGTTGAAAGAAATTGTTCTAAAAATAAAAAATCACAAAATATTTTTTTAATTTGAAAAATCAACAAAAATGTAAATAAGTTTTTTTCGATACTCTAAAATATTTTTAAAAAATCAAAGAAATTCTACTAGAAATACAAAATCAACAAATGATTTAAACATTTTCAAAAATGAAAGGAATTCTTTACAAATCTGAAAAAAGTGAAAAGAAATTGTTTAAACAGTTTTTAAAATCAGATATAATGTTCTCAAAATTTAAAAAATAAAAATACATTTTTTCAGTAAGGTACTAGAACTAGTTTCCGTGATTGCGCCGATTTTCGATATTTAACAATGAAAATCCTATTTCCATCTCTTTATTACACATTGTGTCGGAAAGAAAGGAATTTTTTCTGTTTCTGAAAATCAGAAGAAATTCTCTGCAAAATCTGAAAATCAAAAGGAACTTTTACAAACTTTAAAAAATTTGATATTTGCAAAACAGATTTTTAAGATATTTTTTAGGAATTCCGAAAATCAAAATAAATTCTTTAAAAATCCAAAAATCGAAATTCATCCATCAAAAGCATATCTTTTTCCACATTAATTATTTTTAAACAATTAAAAAAAACATGAAAACTAAAATGTAATTCGTTTTACAGCGATGGAGGCGGCAAAGGAGTGCGGCCAGTGTACCTTCGCTGTTCTCGCGGAACCGTTTCCTGGCACTTTCCCAGAGGCGCTTTGCGAATCGTACTCTCGGGTGGCGAGGGTTTTCGTAACTTCCGTGGCTGTGTGAAAGTGTCCGGACCCGCACGAGTTTATCTAGAGGGTAAATCTTCACTGCGTCCAGTTTACGCTCCAAACGACGGCAAACATAAGTCACTGCATCGTTGCTTCCGATCGCGAGGACCCATTGCCGCGCTTTACGTCGAAGCAAACGAGCCGTTCCCGGGCAAAGCCGAGGTCAAAATTCAGTATGACTTGGAGAAATTGGATCCGGACGAGGAGGCCGAGTGTCGGCCATGTTCCAAAGAGGAACTTGCCAAGGCTTATTGTCAGAGTGACATGGTGGCACGGGGCACTGTGAGTGCCGTGGAAAATCGCGAGGAACTTGAGGTGTCCGAACTGGTGCTCAGAGTTACGAAGATGCTTCGAAGAGTCGAAGAAAATGAGGTGAACAAACATTCGATTTTGTAAATTAATTGAAAATAAAAAGGAAAATGTTAATTTTACTTTCAATTATTTTGTTTAATGGAAATAAAAATAATTATGTGGTGATAATTAATATTAATTAATCGTTTCAAATACTTCATTTAAATTCTATTGAAAAATTTATTATAAAAATTGTATTATGTTTTGAAAAACATTTTATTCTTGATGAATAAGCTCGAGCAGTCGCTTTGATAAGAGAGTGAGATCACGTTCAACAGAGATAGACGATTTAATCGCGATAAGTGATACAGTCGATTATTTTAATTAATTAATCGAATAAAAATTATCGATTATTTTGGTCGATTATTTCATCTGTTTATCAAATATACGTTTTTCGTCATGTTTAAACTGTAATCAAATAAAGAAACGAAATTAATAAATTATTTTCTTTTTTGTAAAAACGAGTAACAAAGTCATCAGAAATAATTATATAAAACAATATTAATGAAAATATTCGAAATTTGCAGGACAACGAAGTGGATACAGAAGAACCTTGGAGACAACGAGAGGTTCGCGTTCGCGTGTCTACGGCTTGTGATGCACGTCATGGTCAAGGTGAATTTGTGATAATGGCGAAAAAGCGACTGGGCGATCTTACCCTGGCCTGTGCTCCTAGACTTGAGGCCTGGGCCGAGGCCGTTCGCACGCTAGAAAGCGCCCCCTGTGTGCTGCGCAGCTAGCGCCACCAACTATCAATTGTACAGTGATGCAACTTCCCTTTTACTTTCTTCATCTCTCTTTAACAACAACAAAATTTTCTTTTCTTTACCTTCTAACAAATCATGATTATTTGTAATATTCAATCAACAAAGTTACGAGAGAAATGGACAAAGTGAAACCAAAACGCATAACTTCGACGATAAAATTGTACAGACTTGTTTGTGATTACGTTTGTGAAATCTGTATTATATTAATGTTGGAATAACGTTTATATTACTTTTTGGCAAATAAGACAAAAAAAATGGTAAATGAAAGAGTGGCATTTGAATTGGTAAAGTTATACTTAAAAGTCTGTTTACTTAAGTACTTTGTATGAAATAGTAACTAAAAAAAAAAAAAAAAGATGAAAATTGTACCATGAATGTTAATTTATCAATTCAAGCGCCATTTTGTTCGAGTTCAGTTCTTAATAAAGCAATGTACAGTGAAATGTAAATACAATCATGTATTTTAAAATACGCGTTTGTGCACTCGAAACAGCACAAAATATCGATCTCCGAACTGTGATATTATTGTATTATACAAATTTTTTATGAGACGATTCTATTGTTTTGCGTGCCTTCGTGTACGTCTTTTTTTAAATATATAAATATATATATATTATATATTAAAATTCAATTTTATAGATTATATATTTCTTTCTAAATAGAAAATAAAAAAAGCTAACTAAAATGATGGTGTAATTATTTGACGTGCTCATATAATAGAATTAAATTTTTGTTTCAACAAATATATAATACTTTATTTTCTCTTTATATAACAAACGCATGGAAAACCCGCACAAAAAAGCCGAGACGCATCCGTAAAAAAAGATTTAGTCTTAGATGCTATGCTTTGGCGAAAGAACGCACATTTTTATCCATTACATTAGACTATATGCGCGATTTGAGTAACACATAAAATCTACAAGTAGAATTTTTCATCTTTGTTGATATATGCTTTTCTCAAACACTACCAAAAATCAATTTTCAAACATACTAATTGTAAAATTGTATTGAAAAAATAACAATACAATATTTCACTACATTAATTATTTAATATAATACATATTTTTTACTCTACAAAAGGTACTTTAAAAAATGACAAATTTTGGTTCAATTAAAAATTGTTAATTAGTAGTGTTTTATCTCAAATGAAAAAGTGTCTCTTTATCGAACAGAAAAACAATTTTTCATTAGTTTGACAATAAGTTTCATGACTTAGTCTTCCAAAAGCAGGCATTTTATCATTTTAAATTACCACAGACATTATTTTTCGATTATTGTTTTTTTTTTTTTTTTTTTTTTTA
>JABFPJ010002828.1:0-18082 GCA_022817425.1 Gryon sp. ZL-2020
TCCCCCCCCCCCCTCCCACCCAACCCCCTTTTCACCCTTTCTTTTAACTTTTTACCCATTTTTTATTTATTTATTTTTTTCTCTAAAACCTGAGACAAATTTCTATTTGATTTAATCTTTTGAATTTGGTTCGATCTATTTTTTCTTGAATTTTTGTTTTGTTGTTTTAAACAAACTATGGGTTTTGTTGTTACAAAAAAAGATCGTTTTTCTTTACGTTTGTTTTTGTGCTCGCAATTAAAAGTCGCCGAGAGTCGCATCGTGGCTAACGAATGAATTTATTCCACAAAGTTGCTGATCGATCGATTTTCAATTTAGTTACAAAACATACAGGCAGCATGTCGAAAGGACGGATAGAATTGGTAGATAATTTTTTTTAATAAGACCGTTTTGTACATAGTGAGTTATCCTCTTTTTTTATTTCATTTGTATTTTTTCTTCTTTTTTGCTTTTGTAAAGCCTTGATTTGCGGTTGTGATGCGTCAATCAAATATTTGTGATGAAATTTATTATTGACTTTGATCTTTATGCGTTTTTTTTTTGGTTGCAATATATGGATATCTGATAGAGAATGGGACTTTATTCTTTGGACTTTAGTCGATATTCGTCGTTGATGAAATATTGAGAATTTAATAAATGTGATAAACATTGAACGATGAAAATAAACAAAACGATATTTAGTTTGATTGATTGAATAGTTGTTAAAATTTATCATTTTAAATATTTTGATTTTCTCTCTGATTATTTTTAGTAATGAAATATAATGAATAAAATAGATTAACATTAAACAGTTTTGTTATGTTATAATCAGAAGTTAAGAAACAAAATTCCAAAAATTCTGTTTGGAAATATCAACTCTCAAAAATGTCCTAAACAATTTTAAAATGTTAATTTCCTGCTTAATTGTTTTTATTTCGTGATTATAATCACAATTATGAAACAAATAATTTTGAATAAATTATTCAATTATTTAATCAAATTAATGGAAATATAATTGTTTTCTTTTCATTTACAGCAGCAGAAATTGATTTTAGAACTTAGTCGCGATCGAAATATTAAAAACCAATGACACTTGTTAAATAGACCAGGCACATAATTTACATAGTATACGTTTCCATTTCTAATGAAGCGTGCATTATTTTTTGTCTCTTTATAAATGCAAAGAAACTCATTTTTCGAAATATTTTGCAGAAGTTGTATTGTATGGCCGTGTCTTTGATCTATGTTAGCGTTGTAAAAAATATTGAAATTTCTGCGAAACTGCTTTGAAATAAAATTTTTGTCCGCATTGAAAGACACAGTATTTTTCTTTCTGTTATTTTTGTTTTTGTGTTTTTTTTCTCGTTCAAATTTTAACCAAATACTTTTTTGGCTCTTTGCTTTGTTTCTTCTTTTGACATATTTTCTCATAACTTAATTCAATTTTGTGATTATTATTTAATGATGAAAATGTAATAATAAAGCATTTGCATAAAAACTGAGAAAAATAGATAGTCAGATTTACTATCTGATAATCTGACTATCTTAAATAATAATTTTGACAACTTATTCGTTGAAAAAAATATATTGATCAAACTGACTATTTCGATGTAATTACAAATTAAAGAATAAACAAGATAAAGTAAATAATGCAAAAATGTAAGCAAAATAAAGTAAATGAAGCACAAAGTAAAATAAATATATGAATTAATGCAAAGAAAACAAAGTAAGGATAGTTGTCTTTACTATCTAAACTGTTAATTTGACATTTTTCTCGGTGTACTAAATTTTAATATCCAGACAGTAAGTTTGATTATCTATTTTTGCCAGTGATTATATATTTTTATTCATCTGTTATTTAAATAAAAAAATGATAATAATAAAATATGGGGCGTGGCGGCCGACAGATTAAACAAATATAACACCACCCTCGCGATCCACGGGTAATATGGGGTATGTTTTTGAATGAAAGGGTAAATTAATATAGCGGGCAATTGTAGCAGATGGGCGGTTTTGGGCGGTTACATTGTATCCTGTAAATGGCGTTTTTGTCTCATCACTATGAGGTGAGGGTAAGCTTCCTATCAACCAACTGTTTTCATTTTATCAATTATGTGTATAAAGTTCTTTTATCAATGTTCTGATTCATCAGTTTCAATTCTATTCAATGATTATTAATTATCGGAATTTTAAATTAACTCATGAATGCCTGTGTTTTATTTAAATGTATGTGTTTTATGGATAACGCATTTTTTTCGAAAAAAAAAAAAAAAATGGAAGTGATCGTTAAAGTATAAATAAAAAAGAATCAATTAATGCAAAATTTGAGCTAAAAATTATTTACAATTTGTAATGTTATTTTCAAAATGTATAGATTTTAATATATGATCAAAAATTAACGTATTCAATTTATAATTTGACAATAAATTAAAAAGGAGCCAGAAGAAAATGAAATTGAAAAAAAACTTTTTTGATGGTTTGTTGAAAATATTATTATTATTTTGTTTTCTTTATATATCTATAATTTCATTTTTTTATTATTATTCAATTTTCAATTACAAAAAACAAAAATTATATTCAATTATTTTATTGGTGAATATTATTAAACATTTTGAACTAAATATCTTTTTCAAAACTATGACGAAAAGATTCTCAAACCTTTTTTCAGTTCAAGTAATTATATTTTTCTGATTCATGTGACATTTCGAATTAAGAGACACTTTTAACGAAATATTTATAACATGTATTATATTTGTTCTTAAAAAACCATTTTTATGCATTTTATAATGGTTTCAGCAGAATTTTGTATTTTAATAATTTTTAATTTTGTTAATTTCTCAATTTGTTTATCTTATATGAAACCATAATTAATTTTCATTTATTCATCAGTTACACATTTTTCTTTAAAATCTGTTGCATGTGATCAATGAATACTACATTTTACTACCCACAAAAGAAATTTTGATTTTTTTTCTTAATTAATTTCTTAGTAGAAACAACTAATGAACGACAAAGTTGGTGTAACGACCATTGTACAATGTGCATTATCAAGGTTTTCACATTATATATCATAAATTATATATATTTAAATAGTTATTTAACTTATTATTATCAGAATCTGATAATGAAAAAATTCTTACAGCTCCCGCAAAATTGCCACACTAAGAAAAATAAAATAACAAAAATTGGTATATTTCCTTGTATCTATGTTATATATGCATAACAATTTTACAATATACAGTATGGAAATGTTATATTTTATAGTAATTTTTGTAAATGTATGCGTATACAACACAAATATCAATATAACAATTTTATTTATTTTATTTGTCTTAGTGTATAAAAATTTAAACTGAAATGAGATCTGCACGCATAGAAATAGGTAAGTAAATATTACTGAGAATACGAGTAATTGTGTGAAAGTATCTGTTTTTGAGTAAAATTTAAGAATTTTTTGTAAAATTTGCACAAATTTGATGAATTTTTACGAAATATTGATGAATTTTTACTAAGTTGCTCAATGCTAATTTACTTACAATGCTCAGTAAATTTTAACCTAACCCATATTTCACGCTGTCATACTTTAACTAACAAAGAAACAACGTTACCGACAGTTAGTCGAGTTAGCCGCGACCGTAAAGTATCTCGATATCTCATTAGGAAACAGCAGATACCGAGTTCGAAACTCAGAGAGGGAGTTTTTTTAAATGTTGAATTCTATTTTACGAAATGAAAATATTAAAATTTACTTAAAATTCCACTGTCACACAGTTACTCGTATTCTCAGTAATATTTACTTACCTATTTCTATGCGTGTGGATTAATACATCAATATAATCTATCCAGCTGTCTCAATCAAATGAAACTAACAGCATAACAATTTGTTCTTCAAATGATATCGTTTAAATAAACTTAAAATATGATTGCATGATCGAAATGTCAAATTACAACCAGCACTATACCCATAAAACATTATTTCACTTCCGACAAAACTTTTCACGGTTGACTTTCATTTGGTTTGAAAAAAAGGCAAAGAATATGATGGTTTTACCCGATTGCAATGATATCCATGATTGAATGATCATAATAATAATGATGATAAAAAATGATAAAAAAAAAGTATATACAATGTTGGGTAGGTAGGATGAAAGGTGGATTTGTAGGCCCCCAGAAAGTGGTGGAAGCCGGGGTAGTGGTCGGGCAGCATCAGACAGAGGCACATAGCCCCAGGCCATGTAATTCATTACTAAAGCAATCTCACCCTAGCACCCCCCTCCCGCCTGTGCCCCTCCCCCTTGCGCGGAATCCCCCCGACTCCGTAGAGCCGGGGCTTCCCGCCGCCCCTGACCCATCAGCCTCCCGCGCCGCGTTATATTATAAAAACCCGAATAGAATAGCAGCCCTGACAACAAAACAAAATGAAACACAAAGCTCTGTTTTCATAATTAAAAAGATTGCGTATACCTATTTCTTATTTCTCATTTTTGTCTTTCTCATCCGACAAATCTCATCCTCCGCCAGCCTTCCGTCCTCTCTTTCTATCTTTTCCCCCTTTTTTTCCATTCTCGCTCCTTTTTATCTCGGATGCTTTCTCTGTCGAGCTTTCTCTCCTCTCTGTGTATACTTCTTTTCTTTTGCCTATGTATTAACGGGTAAAATTACGTTTTTTTGTTATATTAACAGCACAACAACCAATGACGACGTGAAAATTGCGACAGAAAAAATGAAATAATGGAAATCTTGTATTGCGATATTGCATCAAATGAAAACGAAAACCATTCATGAAAAACGTGCAGTCTCAAATTAGCAGGGAAAGCGTTTTTAATTTATTTCATTCTATTCTATAATTGATTTCTTAAGATTTCGTTTCAGTTGTATGTATATATAGGATTCAGATGTATATGTATTTTTATATATAGAACTCACTATTGTTATGCTCGAATCCTTTTAAATGTCCGTATATTAAAAATATTCGCTTCTTCTTTATGTACTTTTTAATCTCCATTGGAATAATTTATTTATCAAATCTTAGTCGATATTTTGTATACATTCAGCAGATAGTAAATTTGAAATATTGAATTAATAGTAGAAAGCCAATGACGTTGAATTCATGAAAATCTTTTTAAACGTGTTCTTATTTTTGTTATAACAAACATTCTTCATCTTTTGGAGATATTTTGTTATATTTAAAGCACTTTAAATAATTATAAATATTGTTTTCTGTAAACATTTATTTTATGCATAAATCTTTAACAATTTACCTAAAATTATGAATGATTTTAAGCGAACATTCATTCATTCATTAATTTATTAACTAATAAATTAATATTAATTTACTTTTGAAAACAGTTATTATATTTCTTTAATTATAATTAAAGTACTTAAGGGATATCAATTATAATTAAATTAAGCACTACATTACATTTTATTCAATTGATTAATTTTAAATACGTATTCATTAATACGTAAAGTAATTAAAACTGTTTTAACAAATTAATAACATCAGACAACTTATTACCAACATTAACACACATTATTTAAACGAATATTACTTACAATATTTTATATCGTCTAAAAATAATTTGAACAAGTGACTGAAAGCATATTATGTCAGCCATCCAATGTTTGCGAAATAAAAAATAGACATTTGCATGATCTAAATCTCATTATCTCCGTCTCAATTAAAACGTAAAAATAGCATGCACTTTCTAATAACAAAAAGAAAAGAAAAAACTAATTGCAAGCCCAAAAGATGACGCAGAAAAAATGTTTGTGCCCCCTTGAAAGACATTAATTCTTTATTTGAAGTCAATGATAACCTGATGAAAACAATAAGCCTGGCGTATATTTGTGCGTGTATATATGCGATGCATATTCTTGTTCACGTGGCCCAGGCATTATCGGTTGTAGTCAGGCTGTACACGGAGTCGAGTTTGGTTTGAAACCAGCCCCATTTGCTGCAATCAATGCTATATGCATGTGCAGCGGGGTAGAGCTATAGGTAGACCAGATTTGTGATTGCGCTAAACCTAAACAATGGTCTATCCATCGATTATCCTCATCCAACAGGCCTTCCAGGGCAGTCGTGCACCACCTACGCTACAAGTCACACGCTCAGTGCCACCCACTCTTGCCTCCCGACTTTTTTCCGCATACGCTAGCAATTTCGCTTCAATTCATTCATTCCTGGATTAATTAACTTTCTTTTTTCTAATCATATGTCGCTCGAATTATAGACCATCTTTTTTCACCGCATTTCCAGTTCAATCAATTCAAGCGTTAATTGTAAAACTCAACGTAGGCTTTCATTAATATAAATGTAAAGAAATTAAACATTCATTAATTGATATGTTAATGTGGGATGTTCGACTAGCCTAAAAATAGCATTTTCAAATTCGATTTTCATTCTGAAAGTTGTTCTACTTCATTTATTTTATATATTACTAAAAACTAGCAACAAATAATCTATAATTATTTATCAAATTATATTGCTTATATTTTCTGTGATATAACAATATATCTTATATATGAATAGTCAGAATTTGTTTGTAATTGAAACAAATGTTCTTTAAGTTAATATCTTTCGTTTCTCCAAATATGAATAATTTTTACTATTTAGGACGTGAAATATTTATTTTCAAAATATTGCAAATTTCATTACAAATATCATTTTACAATCTTGAAAGTAAAATATCCCCGGATCTAGGCAGACAAACATGATTCAAATTTTGAAAATGAATATTATTAAAATTTGAATAAAATTTTTTGCCGCTTCTCATATGTAAATTGTATATACAAATATATTTTAAACATACATTAAACATATTTTTGTTTTATACTTTAACTATATTTTTAAAATATATATGCATTAAATATATATTTAATATATATTTTTAGTTATTTGTATATATACTTTTAAAATATATTTTCCCCTTGTTGGAGAAACACATTGTGAATTTTTATTTAACTTTTGTTATTTAAGTGCTACGAATAATGTTTCCGTTGATTCGTCATTGGATGTTTGATAATTCTATTGATAGAAAAAGAAAGAGGAAAAAAAGAAGTTGAACATAAAAGATAGACATAAATACATTCAATCTCTCAATCGAACTGTTTTATCTGACGTTTATCGCAGATCACAAGTACTTTCGGTGCATCTGTTAGGTCTATAAGGTACTTGAAGTTTGATATCTTAATCTTTGGCTCGATAAAATAACGTCATTTGTAACAGACATTATACAAACCAGATAAAATTGCAAATATATAATCAAAGAGAGAGAGAGAGAGAGAAACAAAATTACATGTTTTTTAATACTTTTTACTATTAATAAAGATAATGTTGTTGTTGCTTATGAAACTTTGAATTATATTTTTTTTGTACTTTTTTTCCTATTTGAGATTGTGGAAATAGAGAGAATTATTTTAATTTATTTCAACTTGCATATAGCAGTTTTGTATGTTTCATTTCCCTTTATATACTTTTGCATTGTCAGTATATATGAAGAATTTTTTTTTGTTTCGCGACATAATAGAAGTTTGTAATGCACTACGGAAATTCGGTTGCCGTTTCACAATATAGGATCTACAATATTCATTATAGTTTTATTTCCAAGCATATCTTCGTGTAATAACTCCAACCTGCTGCTACTATGCTGCATCGGAAAAAGGCACGTGACGACGTTATTTTAATCAACGGCCTTCCGACAACTCAGTCTGCAAAATTGAGAAGATTGTGAAAGTTGACAAAAACGAAAGAGTAGTGTGAAAGAAACATACAAAATGTACAACAAACCCACGTGTGCTTTACGAATATAAGAACTTTTAAATGGAGTTTCCTTGCTGATGATATTTATATTATGCGCACCTACGCATATTCCTTTTATATTAATTTTATGTTTATTATGAAAACGATGCTTTCATTAATTATAGAAATTGATTAGATTTTTTTTTCAACAGAAGGATTTTAATTTACATTTATTTAACTGATTTGTTTTCCGACATTGATGAAATTTGTTTAAAGATAATCATTTTAATTTTAATTTATTTCAAAACTAATGTTACTTTTTGAAATTTGATAATCATATAAAATTAAAAAAACTTGAGTTTGTTGAATTATGAATGGCAACTAATCATTTTTCTAAAAATACCATATCTATAACTAATTGATTGAAAGGATTTATCTATCAAATATTTAACAACCGGAATAAAATTACGTACGAATGTTTAGTCATTCGATTTTATCAAACAGTCTCTAAGTACATAAGATTACATGAAATACCTTTCCAAAATGATAAGACGTAACATTTTTTTTCACCGAAAAAGTTTCGAATAAACTGGAATTAAAGATCAATTTTGTACCATAAGTAACTTGATTTTAAAACACATAGATCTTCTTCTCAACATCCCCATGAAAATAATTTCAAAACATACTCGCAGCACCATAAGGTATTAAAATTTTGGTTGAAACTGTGAGCGGTGCAAATGGTGCTCAACTGTTGTTCGTCAAAATGATTAACGGAAAGACGAAAGGAACGCAAAATGGTATTTTGAAAGGCAGAAGATACACACGTATTTCACTTAGTTATCAACGAAATATTAATCTCAGCAGCGTTGCTTGGCTGCGCGTTCACAAATGGCGGGGCGTTACAACGTCAAAAGGTACAATGTGTATACACTCCATAACGTAGCAATAACAGTGTTCCATTATATGTAGATAGGTAGTAGACTGTGGCGTCGGGAGATTACAAAACATGCCTAGATTAATGCTTTCTCATCCCGCGCCCGGTCCTCTCCCCGTGGCCCCTGTTTAAGCTGCCGTCTCTACTCTTCTTCCACTCGTTCGTTTCTCGTCCGTGGCTTTACTTTCCAACCCCTTCCTTACGCTCCATCCGTGTCTTCCTCTTGTGCGCGACCGCGTGTTACATGTGACAGTGAAAAGTACGAATTACGCTGTCATCATGCGGCTTTGTTATTAATTCGTCCACAAAATCACATTTTTTTCCTTTAAAGCAATCTTTTTCTTTTTTTTCAACTTTCGTTTTTTATCCAACAAAAAGAAATAATTTTATCAGACTTGTTATCAAGTTTACAAGAATTGTAATCAATTTTTTGCAACAACTGTAATCAGTTTTACATTAACCGTAATCCATTTTACTTCAATTGTAGTTAAGTTGTAGTTATTGTAGGCGAATTTACAACGACTGTAATCGATTTTACAACAACTGTAGTCAATTTTTTGCAAGAACTGTAATTAACTTTACTTCAATTGTAGTTAAGTTTACAACAATAGTAGTCAATCTTTTGCAACAACTGTAGTTAATTTTACTTCAATTGTATATAAGTTTACAACAATTTTAGTCAAATGTACAACGACTGTTATCAATTTGAATATAATTGTAATAAAGTTTACAAATTACATAGTAGTCAAATTTACAAAGACTGCAATCAATTTTATTATAACTGTAGTCAAGTTTAAAAAAATTGTAGTAACATTGACAACGACAGTAATTGTAATGAAATGTACAATAACTGTAGTAAATTTGTGCAACAATTATATAATCTAATTTACTACAATTTTAGTCAAAATTACAAAAATTGTTGTTAATTGAAAAAATATTTTGCATGTACTTATTCACTTACGTATAAACTAAAGTGAATAACATTTCTAGATGCTTATAAAATGTGCAAAAATGGCGCTGAAGAAATGTGTGTTTTTTTATATGCCATTATCCCCGCAATGCATGTATATGACAAAAAGTGTATTTGAGTTTGTATGTATGCGAGAAAACAAAGCCTCATTGCTTTCATATTACACGGAATAATGTCGAAATAACGTGACGATAACTGTGTCGGTATCACTGACGCTGGTTGGCAAACTAAACGGTGAGAAACGAGAACGAAAGAGAGCACTCTACCTACCCTCGTAATCAATGAATGGACGAGGCGGACAATTCCTGCGTGACAAAAGGCTGACATTTTTTGGCTTTTCAGTCTCGTTATCATAATAATGCAAATGAAAAAGAATTCAGCGAGTCCGCTTCTGACTCCCTGTCGAGATCTATGTACAGACAAGGAGGAGAACTCGAGGAACTCCGAGGCCTCGCTACTTTTAATTCTCTCTTGAAATGCTTAAAATGCTCGAATAGTTAGAAAATTTATCTTTTAATATATAGATATATACTCAGTCTTGTCTATTCATTATTCGGCATAATACGACAAATGAAAATTGAAGCAACGCTTATGCTATTATTATTTTTGAATCAATTCAAATTGATTAATTTTGAATCAGATGTTATTCTTTTCTTACGTTCATGCAACAAAGAATGCAATTCATTTTTAGATTCATTTCTTTGGATGATAATTCTATATATTCAACTTTAGTTTGATATATTCATTTGTTAAACAATGCAAAGTACAAATACAGTTCTTCCTTTAAATATTTGCTTTAAGTAAAAAATGTGAAAACATCTGAAATTGTTGAGACACTGATATTTTTTCTTTCTATAATTCTATTTAATAATGCGTCTTAAATTAAACAAATATTTCAAATTAAACAGTTTATTAAATAAATTATAATTGAAAGAATTTCTTTTTATTGATAATAATAAATAAAAAATTATAATTGCCCGCGCGGAAAAATTAGTCTGGATATAGTCTGGCAAAGTGTATCCAGACTACATCCATACTATATCCAGACTGCTTTTTCCACTAGGGTGTATATTTCAAGTATCAGAAAAAAAGTGTATAAAACTAATCTAACTACATATATACAAAAATATAAGTAATAGTATATTCCTCAACTAGGGAGAAAAGTGGCCGACTCTAAGTGTGAGGTTTGATGCACGAGCCGAAGGCGAGCGTAGAAATCTCACGCGAGTCGAATCGGCAATTTCTCCCTAGTTGAGGATGATATTTTTTCTCACCAGTGTATCGGAAAGGTCTTTCCTTCCTCGAAAAATGGGATAAAAGTGGCACTTTCACACCAGAGGGATGGAAAGTAACTAGTTAAAAGAAATTTGTTTTACTTATTAAAGTTATACCAACTTTCCCTCCCGAGGGAGAGAAAGTGCCACTTTCGTCCCACTTTTGAGGGAAGAAAAGAAGTGTTTTCGATACACGTGTGAGAAAAATGAAATATATTGTACTGGAAAACAATCATTATTTTAGTTGAAACTAAATTATTTCTTTAACAATCAATATTTAGTTTCAACAATGAAGTTTTGACTAAAATAGTGTATTTCGTACCAAATGGAGATAAAAAACAATTTTCGTTCATTTCCTATGATGCTAACTATATCACAAGATTTATTATACTCTTACGATGTATCCGAATATCTTATTTTGTTGTTAAATAATTTGCAGATTAATATACATTTGTATAATATTAATTATTTTTATTTGTTTATAATCATTATCATTCTATTACTTCATATTTTGATAATTACAATTATAATGATTAAAAGATTAAATATTCGCATTATCCCGTCATTTTCGCCTTTTAACAAAAATTGTCCCATTTAAAATGACGATGAAAAGCAATATTCCCAAATTGCAGACATTTTTGTCTTCTCAAACTAACGATTTGGACATACATTTTTTTTAAACTAAAAAGCGCCCAACTTTAGACAAAAATAAGAGACGCGCACACAGTATTGTTGCATGACGTTATGGTGATGATTTTGGTCATCTCAATAATGATCAAACTTTTGTTTCATCTGAGACGATTATGTCGAAGTCGAAAACGCGTAGTCTGTTGTCTATTATTCTTTCTTGCAAGTACAATGACGACAAGTTTGCGCACTTTTGTAGCAACGTTGCTCGCGCTCGGTCCTTCTGTTTATCGAGGCGATATCCGCGGTTCCATTAGAGGTGAGAAGCGTAAATACACGCGCAAACACCTTCGAGTTTGTCGAGTCTTCTGGCTTTCTTTTTGTCTCCTTCTCTCTCCTTCGTTTTCGCTTTTTGGTTGGCGCATAAGCTCTTGCTCATTATCATTATTACATGCCGTAGCGGATAGCGCTTCCATTGTACCATTACAAAGAAAGAAATACGTAGCAAGCCGAGAATGCATGAAGTGGCAAACGCAAGCAAAAAAAAGGAAAAGAAGAAAAAAGTAAATATACGCGCGCGAGACTCGACGATATTAATGACTCGAAGGGACTGTATAAAAAACTTTTCATTATGCCTCGACTTTTACCTTTTTTCGTTGACAATTTTTTCATTTGTGCGTTTGAATTTGCTTGTTATGTTTTATTAGTAATATTTATGTTTAACTTTGGACGGTTTACGCAAACTCAATGGGTTTGAGCTTTGAAGTCTGATGTTCTGTGATGGATTCGAAATACCATCGAATTTGGCTTGCAGAATTTTTAAATTTCACACGCCGTAGAATTTTTGTATTTTTCTTTAGATAAATACTTTCCTTAAAAGGATAATCATAAAATAGATATTATGATTATCCTTTTTGTACAATTTTCTAAAATATTTTATTTATCGATTAAACATTTAGATATTGAAATTAGACATCAAAAGACTCAAAAAAAAATATAAAATTTTAAACATTTAAATGCATAATTCATAATGAATAAGTAAAATGATAAAAGTGTTAATAATTATTAATATTATTAATTAGTACTAAAAAGTAGGTTTTCGAATGAAAATACTATGTTCTTTGATTAAAAACCAAGTTTCTCAAAAATGATCAAGTTCTGCAAAAAAATGAAAGCTTATTTAATGAGATGTTTTCATTAATATCCTTAAAATCCAAACTACACATTACATTCATTAACTCAACGAATTAATTATAATTTTCACATTAAATAAATGAATGTTCAAACGCAACTTATACGTTCAAATGATATTCATTATTACGTTCATTAAAACGTAATTATTTATCATGCTGGAAATAATACTGTCAGTCAATAATTAATGATTTTCTCTAATGCACAAAGTTAGTCATGCTTGTATATATATAGATATATAAATTATATATACTTTTGGTACAATTAATATGTGATTAATATATAATACCATTTGAAACACACATTAAACGTGTATTTTCTGCAACTGGTAATGATATGAAAGGGGTGAAAGTAATACATAAAAGAAGGAAGGAACGTGGAAAAAAGAAGGAAAGAGAGGCAAAAGTGGTAATGTGACTAAATGAATCCACTAACGGAGTTGGTCGTAGCGTAATGGAAGGGGTAATTAAAACCACTCTACTCCCGCAGCAAGAACAGATCGCTGGATAGCGGCGCTCTCGCACTCAGGGCCGCGTTTCGTTAATATAAAGAGAATCCAATAAAAACTCATTAACTGAATTACTTCTATCTTTCTACAGTGTTGATTCCAACAATTATTTCATATACCAATGCAATTCATTCCAACAAAATAATTGTTATACGAAAAGTAAGAGAGAAAAAAGTTAATCATACAAATTGTATGCTTTTTATCAGAGTTGGGCATTAACAGACATTTTGTTATTTTGTTACTTTCAAATATTGAAGATAACAATTTTACAAAGCTTATTTTTTATTCATAAAATTAAAAACACATGTTTTTAATACATATCAAAATATATAAATAATGTAAAAAATTTAAATATAGAATTATAGAATTATATTATTTTGGTAATTTTAATAAAATAATATATTAATCTGTTATTTTATTATTTTTAAGAAAATAACAGAATATGTGTTGCTTTGTGCTTTTTTTTAAATTTCTTTTAGAACTTAGAAAATATAATGAAATATTAAAATAGTGGAAAAACTTAAAATTTTCTATTTTCAAATTCTGGAACATTTTTGCAAACGGTTTTTAAAGTTTTATTAAATTAGTAATTATAGTATTTTAATTATTATTTTTATTATAAGTTTGTTAAAATCGAGATTTGAACATGTTTTCAGTACAAAGCTCGAACCTAGTTCAAAGTTTCAGAAAAAAAACAACAAATTTTAAAGACAGAAATTTTCTAGACAAGAATTTTCGGAGCAAAATAAAAACTTTTTTATTTATAAATTATACTTTTTAAATGAATATTAACTCAAAAATTGAAACTCTGAATTACTTATCATAAACTGTATACAGGGGTTTCACAGGGCCCTAATCCTCTTTGTTCGATGCACTGCTCATAAATTAAACATTAAAATAATCATTTAAATGCCTACGTTGACAAATGAGAATGCCTTCTATATTACCTTTATCATTTTAACTCGAAATTTTAATTTTTAATATGGGAAAATGTCATTTGAAAAACTCTTAGGAACCTAAAAGAACCCAGTATACAGTTCTAGGGTTAAAAACCATACATATATATTCTCTAAATCTGAATCGGCTTTATCTGAATCAGTTTTATTCATTCAAAGCTAGAAAGTTAAACATAAAATCTTGAACGTACCGGTGAGAAATATGTGCCGCAAAACTGCTAAACTTATACCAATGATGAAATATTGTATTATGTAAAACTGCACCATGCTTATTCTACCAAGTTAAAATTCAATAATCGGTCAATTCGAACCCAATGACGCTGACTAAGAGAAGAAAGCCTCATTTTTAGCTGATTATTGGAATTGAGATTTTCGTACATCTTGTCCAAGAATCAGCTAATTTTCTTAGCTAAAAATATATTGGCCAACAATATCTTCTAATATTGGCCAAATCTTGGCTGTATTTTGTATTGCTGTATTTAATTCAATATAACTGCTAATATCACAGCATTATATTTAGGCATGTGCAGGCCTAAAGTCGGGCTTTATTCGGACCTTGGCTAATGTTAATTTAAAATGTTTTATTTTGAAAAAAATATTATTGCACTTGAATCGTATAGAATGTTTGAAAGTATTTCTACAACTATTTGTTGAAGTTTGTAAGATTTCTGAGAAATATTTGAAATTAAGTTAAAAAAGCCCGATAAAAACCCGACTTTTGGCCCGACTACGGTCCGAGTAGTTATTATATGTAAAAAAACATCTTAAAAGTCATATAATATTGCTATTTTTACATGAATGTCAAGATTTTTCAAATAAATTGATGCATTCACCCCTTACAAATACATCTTTTAAAATGTCGGGCCTGAGCCCGCACATGCCAAATTATATTTAATTCTCGATCAATTATAAAACAATTTTATTGGCCCGAGAACGTGGTCTAGAAATTGATCTCACGTTTGGTTCATTGGACTGGTGTCTGTTATTTTGTTGCAATCACCAAAATAATAATCTGATGTCCGTTATGTTGTAAAAATAATAAAATAACAATCTCGTGTCTCCGTTATTTTCATGAAATCAATAAAATAACAATATTTTCTGTTACTTCTTCAATAAACATGAAAATGATTCATCAAAATATGAGCATTGAATAATTCCGAATAAAATGTGCAGTTATTACAATTTGTTAAAAACATAACAAATAACAAAATATCTGCTATTCACTCAACACTGCTTTTGATGAATTAATTCACGTAATCAAATAGAGTAAGAAATTATTTATTTATGGGAAAGAGAGAGAGAGAAAGAGAAAGTTGAAACATAAAATGTTTACCTTAAAATGTATAAAACTTTAGCTACGAAATTATAATTAAAACAGAAAAAGGAGCGAAGCATAAAAAGAAGAAGAAAAAAAGAGGATTATCACAATTAAGCAAATGGGAAATTTGCCTTGAATGTCGGGGATAAATGAACTAATTTGAAAAAAGAAGAATTAAAAACACGAAATAGTGAGATTACCGGCCCTGCTTCTGTTTTTTTCCTTTCTTTTTTTTCTTCTTCTGCTTTTTCTGGCTGAAATCGCTGGGGAATTCGCGGTTGCGTCGTGCTTCCGTAAATGGAACTAATTACAATGATTCACAACAAACTTGTACGTACATCCAATTTTGCATTATTTCTCGGGGTATCTGGAGAAAAATACTCTGTCGCGACGATGATTTTGTTCGTAAATTAACGTACAGTGTACAATATATGCCCTGAAGCGACATAAAGCGCGCGAGCAATTTGCATCGTTTTTCCTTATTCGTATTCGCACGATGCATATACGTGTATTCAATATAATTCAATATACCGTTTATTATTCTCTCATTATTCAAACATATTTGCTCTATCATTTAGCAGTCCTTTTTTATCTTCTCTCCCTACTTTTTCGCATATTCTATGTATAATTTCAATGATCACTTGTATATGCGAAACATCAATTTTGTTTTGAAACTTCCGTTGTATATTGATTTATTGCTATCGCGATTTAACCAACTTCGTGTGTAAGATAACTGTAAAAGGTAAATTAATTAAACGATTACACACCATCAATCAAATGTTTTTATACGATTCTGATAATTCTAATAATTGGACACTCAACAACTGAGTATCTAATAAATAATTTTGTTTAAATACAATAAAACAATTTTATAGATCATTTTAAAGATTAGTTCAGATAAGAAGCTAATGAAAATAATATTTTTTAATGAAAACAAAAAATTAAACTACTTCCGTTTGGATTTTGTAATTTAATGATAAGTAGTTTGATATATTCGAAGAACTGTTACTGTATAGATTGCATAGGATTAAAAAATGGTGGATTGAAAAGTTGAAAGACAAATTTGAAAGATGGTTCCTTGGTGTAAATTAAATGGAGCGTTGCAGCATTTTTGCCTGATTAGATAGGACTTGTTCGGATCAGTTAGTATTAATAAGAATATACAGGGATGAAAGAGAGAGGAAACCTTTAAACGAATTTCCAAACTCGAGATTCCCGGGAAATCAAAGGGTATGATGACCAATAGTGGTTTTCGCTCGCTGCAGATATATAATGACTCCGATAATTTGTGTTGATGTATTAGTGATTTCATCTATATGTATATATATATATATGTACTGTAATAAACAAATATACATGTATATATGTATGTATATAGGCGCGTTTAAGTACGATGCAGTTTGTTAGCTTTTGAGAAATCGAAAATGTGGTCAAAGAGAGCGTCTTAGAGGCAACATCGGATGCAGCCTCTTTCCCCCTTTTACCTTGGTCTTCGCGATTCACTGTGTTTAATTACCGACGAAATATCGTTAATTAGACGTGGAGCCAAGTCAAATCCCGATTTCCGAACGACCAAAGTTCTTGCCAACGACCCTATTGCAAGCGATCTCTTTATAAAATACCGCACAAACCCCATTCCCTCGTCTCAAATCTTGGAATCTTTGCATCGTAGTCGTTTACGACTCTATTCGTAAACTCCATCGCTCTTTATACTTTCTAAATACGGCGCGGCTCTTTCGATCCAAGTTTCTAGCTAAATTACTTCAATTACACTGAAACAAAGACATCACGTGATTTTACCAACGTAGGCTATATGTATTCATTTAATCAGCATTATAATCCCTATTAGAAATTGAAATTGAGTTGAATTGTGGGCCCAACATGGAAACCCTAGCGAACCCTGATGTGTTTTCTAGGTGTGGTGTTCATATGGTTCCGATCGGGTAAACTCTTACAAATGAAGTCAAAATAGGAAACCAAGTCGGACCCTGATTGGGGCTCGATGTGGTTTCTTTATAACAAATGAAAAAAAATTCTAGGTGTAGGATTTGAACTCACGTTCTTCAAGTTTTCAAGATTATGATTTAGCCATTGGACTACCGAAGCTCATACAAGTGATAGCCAAGTATCACTATTTATCTATATATAGCTATAACTTGGATTACGTATGGTCGAGGTTTGGTTATGGCATGGCTACCAGGTCGACCATTTTTCAAAAAAATTGAATGATACACGGAAAGAAAAAATCAGCTGGGATAGCAACAACGAGTGCTATCCCAGTAAGCTCAAAGCGCTGTACTAACATTGCCATGCGCTAGCTTAACTTCTAGCGCCTTCGTGTTGTTGCAGTGATGCTACGACTCGTCTTAGAAACTTTTTGACGGTTAAAAAGAATAATAATTAATTTCAAATTAATTATTATTCTTTCATAAATAATACAATTAAATATTTTTCTTAAATATCATTAATTTATTTAAAATATAAGAATATTAAATGAGAAAAGATTGATAATCAATAATTTTAAAGAATGAGGTTATGAATTTATATACAAACCAAATTAGTAGATTAAATACTAACAAAA
>JABFPJ010002829.1:0-18080 GCA_022817425.1 Gryon sp. ZL-2020
ATACATATATATTTCCTCAACACAATACGCTTGTTTTCTTTCTTTTCCTGTCAACTTCCATAGGGATGTGGATGCCCGAATTGGGCCGAGCGAGGACCAGCTTCTACAGTTACTAACTAATTCAAATTACAAAATTTTACAAATATATAATATAATATAATAATATGACGTAGTAAAAAAGAAAAGTGACTAGATAAACATAATTAAAGACAAGACTCAGACTATTGCATTTTGTCGATGGAATAAAAACTCAAAAAGTGCATCTTTAAAGGCATGAACATCATCACTTTGTTTTATCGATTCGGGCAGATTATTCCAGAGCTTAATGCCCTGAATGAATGATTTTTTAAAAAATGTCGAAGAGCAGAAAGTCAGCACAAGCTGTCTGTATGCTTCCCGCACATTTTTTGCTAATACTGTAAATCTTTCAATAAAGTTAATGAACAAATAGTAGGGCATTTGCGTTTCAAGAATTGAATAAATCATTGTGCCGAGGAAATATTTTCGCCGATTCTCCACTCTCAGCCAACCAAGCCGATTCAGATAGGCCGAAATGGATGTATCGCGTCGTAATTTAAAAATAAATTTGACATACGTATTCAAAAGAATTTGATATTCATTGTTTTGCTGTTGCGTAAGGTTAGTCAACAGGAGACAACAGTAATCCAAGATTGGAAAGATCAGTAATAATATCAGCTGTGGTCTAACCTCTAATGACAATACCATGTGGCTATGCATAATTTGTCTAAGAGTGAACCAAACCCTTCTCGAGACCTGAGATAGATGATATTTCCAGGTGAGTGCAGAATCTAAGATTACCCCAAGATCACGTACAGTATGTACAAATGGTTTGACCGATCCATTTAAAGTGACAGGTGGGAGATCAGAGTAGTTAATATTATGAACGAAGTGGGAAGATCCCAACAAAATCAATTTGGTTTTAGACGGGTTTAAGCAAAGATGGTTTAGTCAAGCC
Source organism: Gryon sp. ZL-2020 (assembly GCA_022817425.1). NCBI lineage: Eukaryota > Metazoa > Arthropoda > Insecta > Hymenoptera > Scelionidae > Gryon > Gryon sp. ZL-2020. The sequence goes on from JABFPJ010002829.1 coordinate 977, forward strand.
CACTGCGTGATTGAGGCTATATCATCATTTATTTTTCTGATAAGATCAGCTAATTTACTATGTGGTTCTTGGATGTGAATCTGAAGGTCATCAGCATACAGTAAATACTTACAGTTTCGGATCGAGTCCGGAAGATCATCAATAAAAATCGAAAACAACAGGGGACCAAGAATAGATCCTTGAGGTACCCCTGTTCAGAGTGATTTCCAGGAGGATACATCATCATCATTTCTTCTCACAGCTTGCATTCTCCCAGTCAAATACGATGAGAACCAGCTAACAACTGATTCAGCACATCCAAGTTTACACAATTTATCCAAAAGCATATCATGCTTTACAAGGTCAAACGCTTTTGTAAAGTCAAAAAGCACTATTAAGGTGACTTCACGATGGTCTATTCTAGATCGAACATCATCAATCATTTTCAGCAGAACAGTCTGGGCAGAGTGGTTCTTCCTGAAGCCTGATTGATACGGGTTTACTGCGTCAACTGAGATTAAGTAATTAGGCAGTTGTTCATGAACAATGGATTCTAGGATATTTGACATCGAACATAATATGGATATAGGACGAAATTGATTTGGAGATGTAGGATCAGGTACTTTTGGGACTGGTCTTATTAAGGCTTTCTTTCACATTTCAGAAAAACTTGCAAGATGAAAAAGACAAATTAACAATATCCACCAAATCATCACACAACACATCACTAATTTTTTCATAATAGTGATGTGGTATATGATCAACCCCGACGGCATTAGTCTTAGTTAGGTTAATCAGTTTTTCCATCCTCCTACGAGTAGTGCTTTCAAAACAAAAACTGGAGTTATCACTTTCACTGTGTTGGGGACACTAGGGTGGAGAATCAGTGACAAAGATTCAATTATCAATATAAGATATACTATCAATTCAATTATTCAATATAAGATTATCAACAGATTTCACCAGATACTCATTTATCTCATGAATACTAGCTGGAAGATGACTTTCAACAGCTCTCGACTTCACCACTCCAAGAGAGGCAAGCTCCCTCCACAGTAGTCTCAAGTTGTGTGATTTATGAATGTCTGTCAATCTGTCAGAAAGAAACTTAGATTTGGCATCATGCATCAACGAATTAACAAGATTATTTTGTCTTTTCAAAAGTATAAAATATAAATAATGTTTGTAGCGTTTATAATAATTTCTAATTTCTATACTCAATTTCTTCTCTGATTTTCGGAGTAATCCAGACAGCTGGCGGGTTCCTATCAATAAAAGTCCGTACAGGCATACATTTATCAAAAGCTGTATGTATGATGTGATTGAGTGTTAAAATTGCTGTGTCAACCGATGAAAAATCGATGGGATTAGTCGATTTACATTCATTAATTGACCATACAAGTCGTGTAACATTCATATTTTTGAAATCACGATAATACTTGGTAGATGGAGGATGTGTGCAAGGCGTAAGATCATATGTCAAGAAAAGCATCTCGTGACCCGATAGAAACTGATAGCCTGATTGCTTAAACTCTTTAACTTTATCTCTAGAATCTACTATGCATAAGTCAATTAAGGGGGAATGTACCTTTGAAAAGGTGAAATGTTCACCTAAATTCAATTCGTAAGCCTGCCTAAGTTATATTAAACAAATGTTACTAACAAAATGTGCGTTGCATTCAGCAACAATCAGAGAATATTTCAGAATGTTAAAACATAAAAAATGTTTCTAACAATTACTTGTTAATAACGTCTTCGAAAGAAAAATTTTTTTGAACGGTTCCGCGGTTGTCACGATTTTTCATGTAATTTTGTTGCAAAATAAAAATTTCCACGTGCGTTGGGTAGCATAAACAAAGAGGCCCTTAGCTACGAAGGCATTTTTTTCTTTCGAATTAAAATAACAAAATGGCGCTACTAAACATTAAAACTCATTTTTTTCGAGAAAATTTTGAGTACAAATTTGTTTATAACAATGAATAAAATAATAAATCGAAACATATCGCCTCGTAGCTAAGTGCGTATGAGTGTCCTAAAGATGTCCTGCAAATTTCAGAAGAATCGGTTTAGCTGATCCAGAGAAAAGTTTACAACCGCATCTGAAAATATGAAATCGAGAAAAACGCGATTAAAGATTCGGTACACATGGCCCGCACCGACGACACGTCGTTACATTCTTAATTGTTATTCATAAGCTAATCCGAATTTCGAATTGAAATTTTTACAAATGTATAGTTTGCGAAAATGTAAAAAAAACGATTTTTCTGAACCATCCAAGGTATATTCCCCCCTAACGTATGAGAATATAATGTGTGATGCGTGGGTAAATGATTCGGCACGTACAGAGAATGTGATGAGATAAAGATAGTCATAAATCTTGAGCCTGAATTATTATTAAGTAAGTTGTAATTAAAATCACCCAGAATAATTATGTTTTTATAAGAATGTGCATGAATTGAGAAAACTGTGACAAATGAATAAGGTAGCGCGGCTAAGGGTGTACGATAGACTACACACAACAACAACGATGAATGATTAAAGTTAAGTTGAACAAAAACAAATTCAACATTTGGTGACTCATTACATTGTGATGTTTCGACTATTTTAAATTATGTAATTGACCTGTGAATGTATACACATACGCCACCAACACGACGAACATTTCTATCATGTCTAACTATATAATAATTTTTCAGATACACTTTTTAAAGCCTTTACAAAAAGCACATTTGTTGTTCATACTAAGTTAAGACAAAGCAAAGAAAATAAATTGAGTGTATAAATGTACAAGTATTAGCGACAAAGTTATAAAAAAAAGATATATAAAATACAATATATAAAAAACAAAAAATGAAAATATAAAGAATATATAAATACAGTATACAATATAAATCAAATTGAAAACGTATCGGTAATGTGTAAAGTTATAAAAGATTATTGAAGATGTAAATATATATATAAATCAATCAATCGTCATAGGATCAATCAAAAGTACAATTAAAGTTAATTTTAAATACAAGTTAATTTTTCACAAATAAAGTAATGTTTAAAATGTCATCGATTGCTGTCATACACAGTATTTCTTCGAATCTAATTGCGTATGTGAATATGTGTTGGCTCAATTATCAAATGCGTATAGCTATATGCACAGGCATATGACTAGGTCACCAATTAGACGTAGCCGGCAAGCCACACAAGAAAAGAGATAAGACACTAGAGCAGTATTGGGCAATAGTTGGTAGAAGCTTTAGTCAATCCTACGGCCGATGGAATCAAGTGTTCAGCGGTCATTCCCCACACACTGTCTACGAATCAGCTAGGAGCAGTGTCAATGCCGGTTGTGTACAAAGCCAATCAGGTGTCCATTCAATTGCATCCTTTTCTTGCACATATGGTAAATGGTCTCTCTCTTTTGCCTCGTTAAATACTCAGAATAAAATGAATACATAAATAAATTATGTCAATTCATTTATTTATACCTCTGAGTAGGCGAGTGATATATCTCTGCAACATCCAAACTCAAGACATTAAGTATAAGTGTTTTGTTTAGTGATAAAAAAACCGATTTTCATCATGCAATGTAGAGGTTACGTATGAATCCCAGGTGCAATAAGCAAACAAATAATGCTAAAAAAAACGAGCAATATCATGCACTCATGCTTATCAAACTCCAATATATTTGTTTAACTCAATTTTGCAACAAGTGTGTGTGATCTACATGCAAAAAAATACTATGAGGTATAGGAGCGCAGAGTGACACATGCTACCTGTACGTACCTCAGCAGACGTTTTAAGTGTGAATTTCGATATAAAAAAAATTTTTCCCTGTAAGATCATCGGAGGAGGGGGGGTCGGCAGATCGATTTTGAAGAAAAATGTCTAGAGACTAATTTAATAAATGTTTTGAAAAAACTGCAGCGTGTTTTAACGCCAATTTCGTCTAATTTTTCAGTACTGGTTTAATATTGGCTAAAGCCTAAGGTACAACATATTACCAGCAGAAATGTCAAGTACAAACAGTGCTAACTCGTACACTAAGCCAGTATCCCGCCTAAACCGGCGGAGTATCGCATGCCGATACAATTTCTTTTAATTTTGCATTATTTGTTCAATATTGGCTAAAGATTAAAGTACAACATATGCCAGCAGAAATGTCAAGTACAAACAGTGCTGACTTGGACACTAAGCCAGTATCCTGTCGATACCGGCTGAGTATCGCATGCCGATTCAATTTCGTTTAATTGTGCAGTACTGGTTCAATATTGGCATAAGACTAAAGAACAACATATGCCAGTAGAAATTTCAAGTACCGACAGTGCTGAGTTGGATAGTAAGCCAGTATCCTGCCGATACTGGCTTAGTATCGCATGCCGATACAATTTTGTTTAATTTTTCAGTACTGGTTCAATATTGGTAAAAGACTAAAATACAACATATTCGAGAGGGGATAAACGATTTCTTTTTCTTCGGTGACGTAAAAGAGCGGTTTTGAACATTTGCTTCCTTCCATAGAGGAGCTTTGTCTGTATTTCAATATTGTAGCCTGAAATAAATATTGAGGTTAAGAAATACTTACAACATAACTAAATGATAAATAACAAAATAAAAATATATTTACATAAGTTCCTAATATATAAATATAAAAAATACTAGCTGAAGCCCCGGCTTCGCCCGGGTGAAACCCTGTGACCCCCTCCGTATGACCGTATATGAGTCCTGTCTAAGTCCCTGGTTCCACCCGAGATACTTCTATGGATCCTCTAAGAACTCCCTATGATTGCCCTATGAATCTCCTATAACCCCTATGATCTGCCAACGAATTCCTTATGGCATCCCTATAACACCCCCCCTCGAAGTGATGAAGCTATAAGTTTTGAGAAAATTATTTTTTTCAACATCGAATGTATACATCGTAAAAATATAAAGCCGACGACCTTTTGTGGCGTAGGGCTATATTTTCTAGAATTTTTCACGCTTGTTCTGATAAATGGATGTCCTTACAAGGGCCGAAATGGCCCTGATAGAACATCCAAATTTTCAAATTTGGACAAAACACGCGTATAACGACTATCAAGAATCAAGGTATGGCTACGGCAAAGTTATCTGTTCAGCGCCCGATGGGACAATCCACATTAACCATGACGTGGCTAAACTTGACTTTGATTGGGTTTCGCAGTGGAATATCATTATACGAAATTTCGGTCACGCCATATCAATGCCTGGTGTGACATAAGTGTAATAGGCGGATTCGATTATCAGGATGCCTTGTTGGAACTATTTTCGGCCTTATTGGGGCTATATTTGACATTCTATATACCATATTTGCCTCTTATAAGGCCACTCGAAATAGAAAAAAGCTTGAAAAATATGGTCTTTATTGGGACCATATTTGTCCTCAATTGGACCATATTTGACCTTATTCAAAACATTGCCTGTGAAGCTCTTGAGAAACTACGAACAACCTCGAAAATAAACTTCAAACCACTTCCTCACAACCCCCTGACAACCCCCCGATAACACCTAAATAACCCCCCCGACATCTCGAAAACATCCCGATAACATCCCGAAAACATCTCGAAAACATCCCTAAAAAAAACAAAAATAACCCGAAAACATCCCGAAAACATCCCGAAAACATCCCAAAAATATCCCAAAAACATCCCGAAAACATCCCGAAAACATCCCGAAAACGTCCCGAAAATATCCCGATAACTTCTGACAACTCCCTGACAACCGCCTAAGAAGGGTGTCCATAATCGGAAAACATTTTTTTTTCAAAAACCGCTTTATATATCGCAATTTTATATAGCCTACGACACTTTCGAGGGTTTCATCTAGTTCCTCTCAAAATTTGAACAAAATCGGTTCGAAGAAACAAACAAACAAACAAACATACTTTCATATTTATATATATTAGTTAGATATGAGATACAAATTACTCTTCTCGACATGAGAGATTTCTAAAATAACGATACAATGACATCTGAACTGTAGCAGCGTTAATGTAATAATGTTATTATACAATTTTTGTCACAGTATTTTGTAAGAATACATTTGTTTACAATTTCTTTGGCACTATATTCATATATATGACCAGATAGTTTTTCAGTATACATAACACTAATTTCTTTTGAATTCAACAGATAATCAAAAACATTATTTTTAAATATATGTTTAACGCCACTGATCAAGATTTCACAGTCAAGATGTGACTGTTATTTTAGAATAGATTACTCGATCACTGTTGTTTTCTAAAATTTCAATTCGCAGTGTCTAGACACTTTTTGAATTTTGGAAATAAGTGGATAACGATTCTGTAATGAATGAATATTTGCTTCCTTTAATTCGTGTACTCTCCTTGTGATTTGACTGATCGGATTGACTGAAGATTTAACTATTTTTTTTAAATCCCATGCAACTTTGGGAATGCTGAAAAGTCAAATAAAGAAGCTCGCGTGTTATTTACATCATCACTTATATGAATTAAGTTATGAATATTCATTGTTACAGAATCGTTTCCACATAATCTTGGCATTGACGATACGAATTTCCTTAAAATTGCATTGACGTATTGTGCCTGAAATATAACTAGATCTTTGCAGGATAAAAATTGACACGCCGTGTATAACAATAAAAAATATTTACATTTGTCCTCGTTTAAAATTAGTTGGTAAAATAAACCGCTCAAATATAAAAGGAAAACTCGATATTGAGTTGTATTCCAAGTTGCAGTGTTTGATAAATCAAATGTTTTCCTTTAAAATTCGAGACGTAAATCTTTTGATATATCATTAAGCATTTTTTGTAACAGTATGTCTTTTTCGCGATTTTTTATTTTATTATTGCACACATATGAATCAATAAGAAATTTAGATACGCCTAAACGTAGTAAATGCATGGCATCCAGCGTGACATTCTTTACAATATCCAAATTAATGATTTTCAAAAGTGGTGAAAATTCAGATGTTTGGTGATGTTCGAGCTGTTCTCGTTCACGAAAAGATTTATCAGTTCTTGGCTCACAATTTAAGAGGATGTCAAAGTGCTGCTGCCACGGAGTTAGTGTCTTTTTATTTAACAATGTCATATACAACAATTCCGGATTTTTATTAGCACAGTCCGATTCTTTGACATTGGGAGAATTTATTTATGTTGGTTTTATTCTTTTATATAACTCTATTTTAACGAAAACTTACCCGCCGTTTTTACTGTCACTTCAAAAAGTACGTGTAACTTTTTGTAAATAATAGTTAACAAAATTACCTCATTTTAATCAGAAAATGTGTAACAAAAAGGAAAATATTGGACTGTGCTCTTTAAAAACTATAGTTTTGTTACAGACAAATTTTATTTGATAAATCTGTAATATCGGTAACGTCGGTAATTGACATCCTCTTAACTTATTGAAAACAATCGTACCTTTTTTCTTATTTCTTTTTGTCACAGATTTACGTACGCTCGGGCAGGCGTATCACAAATGAAAGCTTCGATTTTAAAGTCTTAATGTACATCTTTAATTTTTATTTCGTTAGTTATTAAGTCATTCACTTCATTTATGAAATCATTTAGATATTCTTCAACTGAATTTGGTTTCGATTCACCATAATATATGGCAATTAGAAATGGTTTTGATTTATATTTTGTATCATATATCATACCTAAGATTGGCCATACATGATTTTTAGATTTTTGGTAAATTTCCGTGCCATCAACATTAATCATTAACGAAATTTCTTTCTCTGTATAAATATCGGGACATATACTGTACATTAAATTATGCTTAATGCTAAAATATATATATTGACCAAAAGTGTGTTTTTTATTTTCAATAACTTTAATTTCATATGTTCCGCGACACGATTTTAAAAGTGTTTTAGCACTTTTCGGCAACGTAGTATAACCTCCATTTTTTAATAATAACAACAGTTCATCAACAAATTTTTCAGTTATGCGGCCAATATTCCTTTGAATTAAAGCTATTAATTTTGTATCAATACTTCCGGTTATCAGTTCTTCTAAAGTATCTTGTACGACAATGAAATTTTTATAATTAGACGTTAAAGGTGAATGAGGTGACAATTCCTCTTCATTTGAATCATCCAAAGTTTGTTCTATGACATCAGCAGGTATCTCGAAGGTAGGTGTTGAATGTCCTGAAACATGAAAGTCCTGTTGAATGTCATGATCTCGATGTTCTATTCGTCGAACTCTTCAATTTTGTCAACAAAATCAGTGGTCAGAGGTCTTGATTGAACGTCGTTTAACTTCGATGTTAAATCAGAAGTACCTAATGACACAAATTTGTATTAAAAATGAAAATTAATATTTATTATTATGTACTGATTCATTATATCTGTGGCTTGAGGGAAAAACCGATTAATTCCATTTTTTGGAAAAATGGAGTTAATGATAATTTCGGATTTTAACAACCTTATATTTTCATTTTTTAAAACCATATTTATCGAAATGTAGTACTATATCACCATATAGGAAGATTAAATAAATACTTTTTTTATATATATGACTGCAGGTTGAAAAATTGAAAAAAGATTTTCTCAAAATGAGTAAACGTGGAGTTAATTGATTTTTCCTATAAACCACAGATATATTAACGTACAAGAATTGCATTTTATTTTAATTAAATAAAAAATCAAAATGATGATATTATGAAAGAGTCTAATTGAAATAAGAATTATTTTTTAATTCTAATTTTAAAATGGAATTTTATTTGAACTATAGTAAAAGAAATAAATTAAAATATTACAAGTTAATATAAATTGAAAAATTATTGGCCATTTATATGAGTAAATTACATCTATTACTATTATTTGTTTAAAATAGATCAAAATTCCCGCTAAAATGATGATATTACCCTTTGACACATGCTTACATTGAAATATAATTCTGTTAAAATCATTTTAATTTATAATTTGAAATTTAAATCCAATTATTTTCTACTTTATACTATTTTCTTTAATTCAATTGTCATTAAAAAATTCATGAAAAATCCTATTTGCATAATTTACTTGTAATATTAAAAATGAATTCAATTTTTTTGCTAACTTCAATAATTTCTTTTCCATTACATTATTATATTATTTATATATGAAGTTAAGTAAATAAATGTTTAATATCTATTGACTTTATGATTTATTGAGGATAATGTCCTTGTTAATCTATTGCTAATAAACACAAAATTCATTATATAATAATACGTTTATAAACAATTCTATATTATATTGCAATTGCATTTATGTATAATAATTATAAATTTAATTAATTAATTATTTAATTAATACTTGTACAATAAATTAATAGTTTTACAAGCCCAAGTTTCTGTATGATAATTTGTATTCTTATATTTTACTTTTGAATTATATCATAATTGTTTATGAGATGTATTATAAGAATATGTCATGATAATTTAAGTAAATAAATTAAACTTTGTATTAAAACAAATGTAAATTTATTTTATTTAAAATGACGAACGAGGGTAAATGCACTATACATTTAAATTTTTATGTTCTTTCCAAAAAAAATTGTAAACATTGTTTTAACAGTACTCGTTAAAACGATTTAAATACTCCACCATAATAATGAACGTGGACATTTGCGACTTTTCATTTTTCTATGATTTTAATTACTAAGTTCACAAAGATGATAATTCTTATTATCGGAAATGAATTAAATAAAGTTTTTAGTAAAAAAAAATCATGAACAACAGAAAAATGCTAAACTGAACATTCCTTGGTGCATTTACCCTATTATTAAATCTATCACTTAATTAATTTATTTTTACATTAAAATACTTACCTTGTTCTTTAACTTCTCTATATTCTTTCAATCTTAAGACATTTTTTCACTTTAATAACTTATTTGAATTAAGAAATGGTGCATTTAAGTAATTCCAATTGTCTGCGCTTTATTAATACAAGTTAATAATAATTACATTAATGAATTAAAAATACGCCAAATAACTATAAATAATTATTCGTTTGAATTCTTTGCTCTATTTGACAATCCACTTAAGTTTCGTTTATTATATTATAATATAAACATTCTAACTATGTTGTTTACTCATTCACTTAGGTTGCACTCCAAATTTAAGAATAAGAAGGCTATCTATCTTTTACTATCATATACAATAAAGAAAGACACATTAGGCTTAAACCACTTCGACCTCCGTTAGGAGCTGCAAGGCCTTGACGAAGATCCTTGGGTCGGGTACGGAGGCTAAGTTGAAGGGTCTTCGTATAGGTTCGGTGGTGGTCGGATCCCTATAAATGGGCTCTCCAGTGTGAAAGTATAGGGTATCCCTAAAAACGGGCTCTACCCACGGATGTGATGGGAGAGAATGGCGCCCTGACCTGCTGCTCTGCGCAATACTGGTTTGAAACGAGCGGAAACGAGTCCCCGATACGACCAACAAGCAGCTCCCCGATGTGGTTTGTGCACGAGCAATCCACATCGGGTTAGCATTGCCCTAAGGTAATGACTCGTGCTCCAAGCCAAGGTGGAACAGCCATGCCGAAGGCTGTGTGGCTGGGTGGGTGCTCAGTCTCTAATAGCGAACTCTGGATACCTGGCGACCTCCAGTTTCAAAATAGCACAGGTGACCTCTTGCCTCCGCTATTCGTGGGAATAACATGGAGAAAAATAATTTAAATAAACCAAAGGACGGTAATCCTAAATCGCCAAAAAAAGCAACAGAGGCATCTGAAGAGGTGGGGAGTCAGAGGACGTCTGTCCTCACCCCAACCAACACTGAAGGCCTCAACGTCTCCAAGGATGCTGAAGGCACCGGAGAACCAAAACAGCGACTTAATGGAGCTGCAAAGAAAAGGTTCAAGTATCTTTTGAGCAAAGGGCTAACTCCACAGGAGGCCCGGCTGAAGGCCCTTGCACCTATGCCCGCCAGAACGAAAGAGTCGAAAACTCTAAAAAGAGGCAGGGCAAATGAGACAAACTCCCCTGCGGAACACAAAAAGAAGATAGACAGGCAGGACAGGTCCAGCTCGGAGAAAAGGCCCATTACCAATACTCCGAAATCTGCCGCTGGTAAGGAGACGGAAAGAGCGAGGCCTCCACCACCTACTCCCAGAACAAATATATCAGCTCCAAAGGACAAAACATCCAGGTCCTATATTAATGCTCTGAGGGGAATTGGCATTGCAATTGCTGATAAAAAATTCCCGGAGAAACTCCTGTCAACGGACCAATTTAAGGACGTACAGGACTTCATTCTGGAAAGGGTACTCCTCCAAGGAGAGCAGGACATAAGGACTGCCTTCTTGGATGTATGCCACAAACCAGGTTGGCTACACATCAACTGTGCCGATGTGGAGTCCGCTAAATGGCTGGGTAGCCTGAGCGACATCATGTCTCCATGGGATGGGGCTGAACTGGTGATCCTGGATGCAGATAAGATGCCGCGGCCAAATGTGGTAACTGATTACTTTAAGGACAGCCACAAGGACAGCAGCGACAAAATAATGGGGTATCTAAAGGCCCAAAACAAGGACCTTGACGTCACCAACTGGAGAGTTCTCCATAGGGCAGAGACTGGAACAGCGGCCACTCTGACTCTATCAATCGATCCAAGATCGGAAAACTCCCTTACAGCTCAAAATCTGACCGTTAACTTTAAGTTCGGTCAGGTTAAATTGAGCCTAAGGGAGAAAATTCCATAGAAGGGGAAAGAAAAGGTCCCGCTAAATGAAGAGGTGGCCATGGAAACGGAGAAGGATGGGTCCTCGACAGTGCTTCAAAAGGAATCAACTCCTATGGATAGCACTGTCGAGGAAACACTATGATCCCAAAAAAAAGGAGTTCGTCAAAGGCTGCTCAAAGGCCTAGACGAACATATCGCCAGGCTCCTGCAAGGGACAATGTCGATGCATCAGTCACTAAAATGACTCAAATCAATCTACATCGTGCAATGGGAGCCATGAGCTCCTTACGTCACCATGTGGTTGATGGAAACATCGACATTGGACTTCTGCAGGAGCCTAACTACAACAAAGGGAAAATCAGAGGAATCCCTAACAATATAGTTAAATTAATTTATTTCAATAAAGGAGAAAGGCCTTGGACGGCCATTGTCCTACACAATAAAATTAAATTTATACCTATAACTCAATTTATATCTAGGGACTTGGTAGCGGTAGAGGTCGAGTTAACCTCAAAGGACTCCAGATGAAAGATGGTCCTAGCTTCCGCTTACCTGCCAGGGGACACCAATGAGGCCCCAACCCTAGAGGTAAGTTTATTTACTCAATTTTGTAAAAACAATAATCTCCCCTTCATTATAAGTTGCAATGCCAATGCGCACCACATTGTCTTGGGTAGTACGGACATAAATGTAAGGGGGGAAAATTTATTAGAGTACATCACTACGAATAATGTGATAGTTCTAAATAAAGGTAATAAACCCACTTTCGTGAACAGCATTAGGTCAGCGATTTTAGACCTCACTTTAGCAAGCCCTTCTGCTGCGGTAAAAGTCAGTGACTGGGAAGTGTCTGACATAACCTCACTTTCGGATCAGAATACAAGAGAATTATTCAAAAGACGGATTGGGAAGTCTTTCTAAGCACTTTCGACCAGGAGTTGGAGGACGCACCTCCATCCATGCGTGGAAGGCTTGAAAAGGTAGAAGACCTTGAAGCAGCCTCCACATGGGTCAACGATAAGTTACACAAGGCCCTTGAGAAAAGCTGTCCACTAAAACAAATCTCCACCATAAGGAAAGTCTCGTGGTGGAATTCATACCGGGAGGCCCTCACTAACTACAGCAAGGCTCTGAGAGCATCCAAAAGGCGCTCTTGGAAAAAACTATGTGAAGGGATTGAAGAACTCGCCACTGCAGCTAGACTTCATAGAGTACTAAAGAGAGAGTACTCATCGGGTCTGGGTTACCTGCAAAAGAAGGATGGAAGCTACACGACTAGTCAAAGGGAAACGCTAGAGTTATTGCTAAGTACTCACTTCCCTGACTGTCGTGCATCAAATTCGCAGCTACCTGTCCAGGTAGCTTACGAAAATATTTCAAGAGCAAGGAAAACCTCAGAAAAAATCTTCACCTAGAACAAAACCAGCTGGGCGGTGGAGAGTTTTAAGCCCTGCAAAGCCCCAGGGGGGGACGGTATCTCCCCCATCATGCTGCAAAAGTGTTTGAAACTTCTGAAATTCCCACTGAATGAGATGTTTAAGGCAAGTCAAACTTTGGGATATATTCCAAAAATCTGGAGAGGCACAAATGTGATCTTTATACCAAAGGCGGGGAAACCCAATGAACAGCCTAAGGCATATAGACCCATTAGTCTCTCTTCCTTCCTTCTGAAAAGTATGGAAAAGGTCCTAGACCTGCACATAAGGACTGAACTTCTGCCTCAGTCTCCACTACATAGGCATCAATATGCCTACCAAAAAGGAAAATCGACGATATCCGCACTGGATAATTTGGTAGGAGTGATAGAAAAGGCACTAGTAGATAAAGAGGTCACTATCTGTGCCTTTCTAGACATAGAAGGGGCCTTCGATAACACATCCTTCAAAGCAATTCAAGATGCAGCTCAGGGTAAAGGCATCAATCCAGTAACAATCAAATGGATAAAGTCCATGCTAGAAAGCAGAGAGATTACGGCAAAACTAAATGAGGAAGAAGTGACGGTTGTCACCCGCAACCGTCACTTCTGTGGTCAATTGTCTCAGATGATCTCCTACAAATATTGGAAGGAAAAGGTTTTAAAACCATAGGCTACGCAGACGACATAGCCATAATGTTGATTGGCAAGTTTGAGGACGTTCTGGTAGAGAGACTACAGGAAGCCCTCAACCTGGTCACCAAATGGTGTGACAACAAAAACCTGGGAATAAATCCCCAAAAAACAGTAATAGTGCCCTTCACTAAAAAGGAAGCTCAGGATGGGCGAACTCCTCCTTAAGGGGGTCAAATTACAACTGTCCAGTCATGTTAAATATCTGGGAGTCTATCTGGATAGTAAACTAACCTGGAACCGTCATCTTAGTCATATAAAAAACAAAGCCCTGATAGACTTATATACCTGCAGACAACTGTTTGGTAAGGCCTGGGGGTTAAGTCCGGATATGACTAAATGGCTTTACGTGGCCATCGTCAGATCGACTATGACCTATGCCTCTTCCATGTGGTGGAAAAAGGTGGACCAGAGAGTGGCATTGCAGCAACTCAAAAGGATCCAGAGATTAGCTTGTCTGGGAATAACAGGAGCCATGAGAACCACACCTACGGCAGCTATAAAGGTTATGTTGAACCTAACCCCAATACAGCTGCATATTAAAAAGGTGGCCTCTGAGAAGGCTCTTCGTATCCGCAGACAAAAAGGTATTAATAGATTAATACTAAGAGGACGCCACAAAATCCTTGAACATTACCCTCATCTATACAACATTCCAACGGATGAAATGGATACTACCTACACATTCAACTGTAACTTTAAAGTTCTACTGCCGGATAGGACAGACTGGAAAGAGCAAACAACCCCAGCTCATTCGGAAAGGGGAGCTCTAATCTGGTTCACTGACGGCTCACTGAAAGAAGGTCAGGCAGGGGCAGGAATGGTAGGTCCAAATACTAAAATGCATCTGGCTTTGGGACCAGGATGCTCGATCTTCCAAGCTGAAATAATGGCTATCCTGGGATGCGCCCAACATGTGCTACAGAAAAGGCACAAAGGAGCAAAAATATTTATAGCCAGTGATAGCAAAGCAGCATTACTTGCACTAAAAAGTACCAACAAAAGATCTAAACTGGTATTAGAGTGCTTCAACACCCTGGAAGAACTAGCAAAAGGTAGTAAACTAAGCCTGATCTGGGTTCCAGGCCATGAGGGAATTGAAGGCAATGAATTAGCTGATAAAATAACCAACATTGGTACTGAAACACTACCGATTGGACCTCTCCCGATATGCCCGTATGCGAGACAATACATAAAGGGCGAACTGAGAAAGAAGGAACAAACGGATAAAGAAATCTACTGGAAAGAATATGAGGGAGCAGCGCAAGCAAAGCTCCTACTTGATTGGAAGTACTCCCGCAGATTCAAAGGTATATGGCTCCTTCAAAGAAAAGATATTAGGATACTGACAGGAATCCTCACAGGTCACGCGCCGGTGAGAGCTCACCTACAGAGGATGCGACTATCAAACGATGATACATGTAGATGCTGTCATAAGGAAAGGTAAAATATGGACCACCTCTTGATAAAATGTAAAGCTCTTGCAAACCTAAGGCATATGCTTCTTGGAGATTTCTTTCCTCTGTATGAGAAACTCAAAAAGATTAATCAGAAAAATTTCATAGACTACTTCAAAAGAATTGGCATATTCTCATTATAATGCTAAACGTGTTTTCACATTATTTAGGAGAGGTACAAAAGACCGTGATGTCGCAGTGCCGTCATACTGACGAGGAAAAAGCCTCTGAGATTCCACCACTGTTAATAATAATAAGCCACTTCAAATACAGCGCTACATTACTACACTGCGACCTATATATCTATATACCGATCAATATATCGATACATACGTAGCACTGGAAATTACAGGCACCTAACCTCTAACGTCCAACATCTTGTTGTCAAACTTTGCAGTCTGCACGTGCTAGCCACGCATTTTTATTGTGTCTAATAAGAGTTTATCAATCTTAATTTCAGGCTTATTTGCTTTTACGTGCTATGTTATAAAGGATTTGCTACACTAGTAGTTTCTCGTGCCAAAACATGAAAAACTGAAATTCTAAGTAAGGCGATTTTGAATAATATGATCAAGTGGAACGTAACCTAAAAAACGAGCAGGTAAATACTTGTTCTGTTTAATAATTATTACACATTATAAATAATTATGTATTCATTCATGTAAATCATAAGTATTGTTTTTATTGATTTTTTTCCATAGCATGTCGTCACATAATCTTGTCAATTTCGTTGGTTACGATAAGAATGGAAAGAAATCCGTGGACTTTGTTCCATCTCTGGATTTTCAAACGAAAAAATCGAACACTTTTTTATTATCCACCCCATGCCCAATGGCACAGATTAAAAGATTGGGAGAAGCAAGCAAAAGAGCACGATCAAAAATGACCGCATTATGCCGTTGATATTTTAAAGACCGCATGTAAGACTTTATTCATTCTTTTTCTTGTAAAGTTTTTATATGTTTTATTTTGTAAATTTATAACTTTATTTATATGTAAATAATTTTTTTAATACTTAGTTCAACTGTTTATAGAAAATTTTTATGATGTTTTATATTATAAAATTTACTGAAAATTAAATTTAAATTAAAGTAAAAAACGTAAACAAATATAAAAACAAAAGAAATGAATTTATCATATATACTAAATATATTTTTAATAAGAAAATATGAAAACATAATTTAAAACGTGATTGGAAATGTAATTGAAAAAAGTAATAAAATCTTATATTAATTTTAGGTTATATTAAGGCTTTAATAATCTTATATTATTTGCATCAATTGTTTTAAATAATTGTTTCCAAATTTAAGTATCAAATTACGAGTATTCTGTAATTAAAATGAAAAAAACTGAATTTGTTTATATTAAAATTTACTTAATATTTGTTTCAATGTATTAATAAAGCAAAATATATTTTGAATTTACATTTTACATCATATTCTTGAACAAAAATTATAGAAACTAGAACAAAGCGCGCTACGCGCGCTCTGAGTTTACTTTATTGCTTCATCATCACTAATAAACTCTCAAGGTAGCAATAAAGTTATATTTGAAACAAAGAATTATCAAAATGAATATAATTCCACTCTCTAAATATGAAAAATTAGTAAGTCTCAAAAAGTTGAAAGTGGAGCACTTTCAACTCTTTTTGACTCTGGTAATGAAAAACATATTGCCGATATATTGAAAATATATTCGCCATATATTATTTCCTAAAACATATATTGTCAATATAGTACCACTATATTGTAATATATTATCACTATATTGTCAATATATTACCAATATATTGTCAATATATTAATAAAATAATAATAATAATTTTTAATATGCCACATACAGTTGTCCATGATTAAAGATATCTTTTCTTAAATCTATTCCAATCCTATT
>JABFPJ010002830.1:0-18077 GCA_022817425.1 Gryon sp. ZL-2020
TTTTGTTAGAAGAGTTTATGACTTACGTTTATGTTTACGATTAAAATTTTTTAATTAAAAATATATACATTTATATAAATTAATAATTACGATTAGAATGTAAGAATGAAATAATGAGTTAATATGCTTAAAGATTAGAAACTGCGGTAACTTCAGAATCCACTGTCTATCTTTACGCTGAGTATCTATTTCATCTCACACACGTCCCTGTCAGTCTTCATTCCGCGAATCTGCCTGACAATCCGTCATCTCGTACAGTCTCGGAAGAGTGAAAAGTGAAGACGTCTCGCTGGCTGATATATTTTCGTCCAGTTTCTTTTCAGAAACTCCGCTATGAACTAATAAACTCATGCTCAAAGAGTTTGTCTCGACATTTCGTTACTTTTAGTCATTTATTGTGACAGTTTACCGTTATTGCACTAAATGATTTTATTCAAAGATTAGTAATAAATGTTAATTTATTTTTAAAATAAATTGTATACAAAATAATTTTGTATATCAAATAACAATTTAAAATTTCATTAACAAAAGCGATTGATAACGATGAGAGAGTAAAAGTGCGTGCAATAGGCGTGGATTGGTTTGACTGACAGATCCGACCAGCCAATCGCGAGACCGAAATGCTGATGAAGCTCACGTCAATCATGCCATCTTCTATCTCACTCTATGACAAGCCCCTGTCGGAGAGCTATAGGGATTCTTCATCCAAACCGACCCTCGTCTCCTTTTTTTTCTGTTCACGGCGCCCCAAGTTTCCTTACACTCGTACACGCCGGCCACTTTCGCATCTTCGCAACAAAAAAGCAAGATCGTATACGTAGATACATTATCAAACTTTCTTCTACAGGATATGTTAACTCTAGTCTTCGAGAAAAACTCGGAATAAAAATATAAAGGGCAATCGAAAAGTAATAGCAACAAACACATTTGAACAATATTAAAACGAATATTCTTTTTCAAAATGTTTATACATTTCAGATATATTTTTGCTAATCCATATATGTATGTTTTTTCGTACTCTCTTAATTTGAACAATTGAAAATTCAATTTTTTTCGGGTCCATATTCAAAAAGTGTGTTATATAAACATATAATTGTCTTGCTTTATTTTTATTTTTCTTTATAATTATTAAACTTGAAATATAAATTATCAAGAGACACGGTAGTGTGTCTGGCCAAGTGCAAAAAAACGATCGCTGTTTGTGCAATTGACTCTCGTAAACGTTTAATGATTTCTCAAATGAAAAAGTGAGATTTTCTATTTTCGAAAACTTTTTCGAAAACAATTTTTTTACTTTTTGAAAAGTAAATTCTTTGCATTTATAAAAAATAGAGTATATTTAACGTATAAAAAAAGTTTATTTTGACATTTTTAAACTAAACATTTAGTTACTCAAAAAATAAGTGAAATGTTCATTATTGAAATTTAGAGAATAATGAATGAAAATGATAGTAAGAAATGCAATCAAATTTTGTTTAATTTGAAGGTTATAATATAAAGTATTGATAGGCAAGGGTTAGCTGAAAATGGTTTCTCATTTGTAATATTGCCATCTTGTTATCGGAAAGCAAGTTTCTTCAACAATTAGGCGACACTCCCATCAACAGGAAATGCTCGAAAGTTTGAAAGGAAGTTAATGCTCCACAAGATTACCTACTTTACCAGTGAAGGACATGCTTATATAGGCTCTGTTTTATTATAACCATGCTACATTATAGTATCTTGTCATAGTAATCTGTCTATTAATTTTCGATTGAGTGATGACATAAAATGTCTAATATTTTTATTTTTTTTGTTTTTTTCACAGAGAACGGTCTGCCGAGGAGACTACGGACGGCATATACAAATACACAGCTGTTAGAGTTGGAAAAAGAATTCCACTTTAATAAATATCTTTGTCGTCCGCGGCGTATTGAAATCGCTGCCTCGCTGGATCTTACTGAAAGGCAGGTAAGGCAGACATCATTGTACGGTGTGTACGTATTTTTATGTCAAAGTATTTATTTTTTCATTCGATTCTAATTTCGAATTTATTTGATAAAGATAATGCTCTCTAAATTTGAATAAGTGAACATTTCACTTATTTGCTGAGTGAAACACTTTTTCTGTTAATAATGAGATTCTCATTATGAGAACGATTAGTCAAAGTGAAAAAAAAACTCAAAAATTAAACTTTATTAGAGTGAAGCTAGAAACAGTATTACATATGAAAGTTTATATGAACATATAAATTAGGTGTCATATTTTGTTCTACTTTTACTGGCAATCCATATACTGTAAATAAGAAAGTTTCATTATGAACCAGTTTAAGATTTCATTTTTTAACTTTTATTTTAAAACTACAAGTTCAAAATTAAAGCTTAAAACTTTTAATACTAAATACTAATACTATACCACTTTAAGTATTGGCAGTTCAACGAACATTTTTATTCCATTCTAACTGAATTTTCAATAGAATTTTATATGATTTTAGAAATGCTTAAAATACAGTTGAGTTTTTTTTCGTTTATTCTAAACCCCTACGGACGAAAATATATCCTAAAATATATAGAATAGATATTACACTTATTGTCATTTTTACATATAGAAAATATATAATTGTCGATATTATGAAAATTTTAGTTTATATTTTTAAACTTATATCGGGTGTCTCATTTTAATTATTTTTTTCAAATAATTTAGAAAATAAATTACTAATCGAAAAAATCTTCAAAGTAACTGTTTGGTAGTGCAAATCGGATTTGCAGTATCAGTGGATTTGCCAAATCCATTGAAAATATCAGTTGTTTACGAAAACAAACAATGTGAAGATGATTTGAAGGTCATTAATTTTGTTTCCATACAAACCCCTAGTTTCAATATTATATGCATATTCTACGATAAAACATAAATAACTTTTATTCCGGAAATTTTTTAAAAATCTTTTTTGTCATTTATTTTGTCGTTAAATTTGCTCATATGTGTGTATGTGTAAGCGTGTGTTAGTGTATGTGTGTGCACATATGAGAGTGTGTATTGGTGTATATACATTTGTGTGTTTTTGTATGAGAGAATTTTCGCTAATTTGTTTTATTGCCATTTCACTGTCGTCAGTAGCGTTACCCAATGTGCATCACATAAATATAGCACACTTACGTTTTGCACATTATGTTGTCTTTAGAACGGTAGATTTTTTAGCGTACTTTACTGTTTGCCACACATTCATAAAATACTTATGTACTTATATGTAAAATGACAAAGCAATATTTATAAAAACAAAAACACATTTTTAAGTAAAATTAAGTATGATTTGAAAAAAAATGACCGGATTCGTCATAGCTGTTCATAAATATAAGGGTTTGTGTTAAAATATGAGTGACCTCCAAATGGTCTTGAAATTATTTGTTTTCGTAAGCAACTAATGTTACCAATGAATTTGACTGTGAATACTGTGATACTTTGTTTTCATTGTATATTTAATGACGATATTTGACAAATACAGGTTAAAAATATAATCTAGTAAGATCAACTAAAATGGTTTACTACATTCAATCTAGTTTACTCTAGTATGTTTTAAGTTATTTAAGGTGAAAAATTATAATGAGATACCCTGTATATTTGGATATATATTTGTTTTCGGGGGAATTAGTTAAAAATAAAAATCACTCACTATATAAAAATTGTTGATTTAAAACAAACGTATTATTTCTTCAGGTAAAAGTATGGTTTCAAAATCGCCGTATGAAACATAAACGGCAGACTCTAAGTAAAGAAGATGGTGACGACAAAGACGGAGGTTCATCAGACGGTATAGAGAAAACGAAAAGCGACAAAATTTTAGTTCTCGACGAAGACGAGAAGAAAAGCTGCCATAACTGTGATATTTCCGGAGTGGGCGATGTAGGAAGCACGCTGTCGGGTGACGTACTGGAGTTGTCAAGCAGTCGAGGTGGCAGTACCAACAATAATAATAACACACCAAGTGCGACCAACAATAACACTGGTTTCAATACCAACAGCAACGGTGCCAGTAGTGTTGGCAGTACAAATAGTGTTTCAAGCTGTTTTGAAAAGATAATGGCTGACGATGATTCGCGATCGCAAGATGGTAGCGAGGTTATATCGCCCAGTGTGACTTCCAAAAAGTTATCTAGCGAGATTCGTATTAAAGTAGAAGCTGAACATAAAAGTCCAAATTCATCGAAACAATTAGTAATAGGAAAAAAGACTCCGGCAACAAGTCAGAAAGATATGTGTTCAGTAAATAGTAATGGAGTTCTTTTAGCGATGCCCGATTCGACAGTTGGTACGCCGGGATTGTCCGGACAGGCATCTTCAACCAGGAGTATAACACCTTCTTCCACGCCTGGTACTCCGGCTTCTGTACACATTCAGCAAGGTAGTCCGATTAGTATGCCATCTGCTCATAATTACATGCAAAGACCAAGAAGTTCTCCGTCGTCAACGAGTACAGGACAGAACACTGTTCTTCAACATGGCACAACGACTACTAATAATATAACATCCCACAACAGCAGAAACGTGTCTGCAAATCCGCAGACTCACTTTTCGCAACAATCCATGTATCAACCTAACCCTAATATGGATTATAGAAATGGTATTCCTAATAGGCAGCCCATTCCGAATGCTGCTCAGCAAACCACTCAGCAGAATGTCTATTGTCCGAGAGATCCGTATCAACAAAGATTAACTTATCAAAATGAAATGCACCCGGTTTATGCGAGACAGAATCAAACTCGGTTGACTCAACATGCAAGGCAAATTAGTACATCGTCCAGAACTACCTACAATCAATCTTTACAATTTCATCAGCAACAACAATCCCAATATACAAACGTTAACGAATATAATGGTTACTCTCAATCTGGCTCCTATAACGCTTCTTACCACCGTAACATGCAGTCCAACAATACTTATGCTTCTAGCCAAACTTATACCAATACACAATCCGATCAGATGCAAGAGAACTACATGAGCAGTGGTTATTGTTACAGTGGCATTGGAGGATACCATAATGACAATGTATCATCTCACGTTCATTCTCAAAGTGGACAACATTATTATAATGATATGCAAGCTCAACATCAACAACACCATCATTCGACAGATAATTACGCATCTCATCAAACGGACTATCGGACAGGAAATAAATATACTTCCCATGTCTATTATGAACAAACCAATCAAATGCACATCCACCAAGGAGGAGATGCTTCAAATATACCTAGTAATTATGTTTCCTCACCTGATCCGTTTCCAGCACCTGGAATCACGACAACTGCAACTGCTATCGCTGCCGCCACTGCTGCCGTTATAACCCCGCCAGGTAGTATTGGGCAGAATGAAAGTGGTGACAATTACAGTACTTTCAATAACTTTTATAGCGAATCCGTTCATGTCAATTCTGCACCACCTCCTTCTGCTGACAATAGCAACAGCTCGTCGGACTTTAATTTTCTCAGTAACTTAGCGAATGACTTCGCTCCGGAATATTATCAACTCAGCTGAGTGAACGAAACTGTCAATCCGAATCAATTGGATTGGAACGATGAGCAGTATTTGTTGAATGAACTTTACTAAGTTGTTAATTGTAATGAAGTATGGTATACATGCGTAGAAATGTCCGCGCAGTTTAAACAATCCTTTTAGATTAGTTGTATGTCCATCTGATAAAATGTACAAGAGGATTCTTAAACAAACTCGAGATTTTATAAGAGTTTGTTTAAGAATTTATTTTTAAATGAAAGATAATGTTAACATTTAAATTTTTGATTCACGCATTTACAAAAGATTAATTCACTTTACAAAAGATTATTTTCTTATTTTATTATTATTATTATCATTATTATTGTTACCATTATTATTATTATTATAATAATTATTATTATACGTCTATATTCAAGATTTATATACTTATTGTAAGACAAAACCGTCTAGCCTTAAGCAGAAATAATAAAAGATGATTCGAATCTTGCAATAAAATGGTCATTTCTAAGTGTGTATTACATTATGTATGATATTTATGCAATTAGTGTGATAAATTACAAGTGCAATCAATCTGTTATCATAGAGAAGCTGTGTAAAAATTATATCATTTGTTAGGAGCTTCGATTTGACTGACTTATCCATCTATTATACGATTTGTAAGATTTTTAAATATTATTTGCATTAAAGTAAAGATGAAATTTGAAGATAAAATAATCACTCAATTGTTTCTAGAGAACAATTTTTGAATATTAACTTGAATATTGTTATTTTAATTCAGATTTTGTATAACATTATAACCCAAGTAAAATTTTGCCTAGAATTGGTAAAATTACTAGATTAGATAATTCTGGACAGATACTGGCCAGCTTTTGACCCGAAATTACTAGAACGAATGGTAATAGTCAGACAGTAGCTAGTCCTTGGGCCTAACTTACTAATGCGTTTTAAATCTTAAACTGAAATTTTTTGTTTAAACTATTAAATAATGTTACTAAAAAAACTCATACATAAAAATTATTGTATTTTCACTTATCAAGATACTTTATTTAATTACGTGAAATTGTACTGTAACTACCTAGATACTGGTCAGTTGAACTGGATCAGTTTTGGACTACTAAAATCTATTCTCATTTCTTATTAATTAGTATATCTTATGAAACTTTAAGATACTAGTATGTATATTTTATTAATAATATTCTTACTTCCTTCTATTACATGATCACTGATAAATGTATATATTAGTAGAAATATTTGATATTAATTGACCATAAATTTAAAAAAAGAGGTTTGATAATCATTTGGTTCATTTTTTGCATCATAAATGAATCATAAAAATATTTCTTATAAATCAAAGATAATGTGTAGCCAGGTTTAACTGGTCTATGGATTCTTATTATTAAAGCCTTTGTAAGAATTGCTCTTTTCAACGAGGCTAGTTGTCTAGTGGGTAAAGTTGCTAGAATATATTAGTGAAAAACAGGACGAGAGTTCAATTCCCAAAATGGGTAACATAACTTTTTGCTTCTAACAGGAAAAATTATTGAATGATTTTTAGAAAGTGATTAAATAAACAAAATATAAAAAAATTATTTTAAATTATACCAAGGAAGTCTATACACATTTCAACTTTGTTCAACTCAACGTGGACATTTCAATCTCCAGACAGTTTACTTATTATATAACTAACAAAAAGAATACTACTTTCAATTACTTTGATAGTTGGTTAACTAACTATTAAGTAAGCTAACAAAATGAATCGTTATTGTTAATTGAAATTAACAAATCTAACAATATATGTATGATTACTTTATTCATAATATTATATGATATTTTACATAATTTTGCCTTACATTTTATTAAAAAAAAATTCTAAACACTTTTTTTTGTGGAACATCTGTTATGTTTATATGAATACTTTATCTACATTAATTATTATTAACAATTCTAATCTAGAGAATTTTTTACCCAATTTTAAAATGTCCATGTTGAAATATCATTAGTCGAAATGTCCGTTTTCCTACTGGAAAGGAAACTCACAACGAAACTGGCCAGTAACTAGGTGATGTTATTAGCTAGAATCTCGCTAGATTGTCTATATACTTTCTGGACAGAGTCCAGTCAAATCTGGCCAGATTCACTTTAAAAACTGGGCTAGAAAGTTACTTGGGAAATGTTGGTTTTTTCTTTGGATATTTTGTTTACACTAGGCAAATAAAAATTGTACATTTGTATGATCAGAGTTGTCAGTGTATGGAACCGAAAAATGGTACTACTTTATAAAGCAGTGGGTAGCATTTTTTGATTTCGTGTACAACGTTCCTCAGGTTTAAAACAAAACATACGTTACAGAAAGTACATTGAAATTCGGATAAGCTTACGAGATAAAAATACGTATTTATTTATTAGTACCATTGCGCCAATTATTTTATTTGTGCTACAAATGATTTGTTAAACAAATATCTATTTACCATTTGTAAGATATTATTTGACAATGTGATTTCGTTATTATCACAATTTTAGAAAATATACAGTACGGAAACACAAATTGTTTCGTATAATCAATTAATTGATTATTTTTTGAATGATAAAATAATTCATTGTATCTATTATAATTATGCTAGTAAAATTAAACTCAATACACGAATTTTCATCATGAACAATCTAGATGATGAATATTTTTGTTAACAAGAACTAATTCAGGTTCCACGGACAATAAAGATTTTATATGAGAAACGATAGTCTGATAGAAAATAATATATATTATTATATTTATTTTGTTCAAAGACAACATTGAACAAATTTGTTTTAACAAAGATACACGTATAGTAAAGTCCATTAGATTTTCCTAAGATTTTAAATAATTATTACCAAACATTTCGGTCACCGAATCATATGTATTAAAAATTTATTTGTTTTCAATATAATACTTATTAAATTTTTTATTAAAATCATTCATTACATTTATTATGTTGTTGAATTATTTGAGAAGTAAATAAAAAAACATTATCATAAAATATACATGTCAAAATATATAATAATTGTTTATATTTGTGTGTATATTTTGAAAACATATTTTTACTAATATTTTTGCAATATATTTCAGAAATATATTTTTGATATATATCAAATATATAACTTTTTGCCAAAAATATATGTTCATATATTTCACAAATATTTTTTCTTCTTCGTTAAGATTATAGACCCATTACTTATAAGTTTGGTAATATTAAATATTCGTTATTTTCATACGTTCATTTGTCATATATAAACGTAAGTTTTTGTTTAACACATTATTTTCGGAGATATATCAAAATAGCGTATAACTTCGCTATGCGTGTATATTCTATTATGCTATGGTATCTGATTTCGTTTTTGTAAGCAAATCGAGTATGTATGTATTGCATTAAATGATTGGATCACAATTCTTTGTTAAATTATTATTTTAAATACTTTTTGTATACTTTTTATTTCTCAACAAACAAAGTATTGTTAAATGCAATATCAACTTTAAGGTAAAAGCAATTTTTGAATTTTACATACAATTTAAAAACATGTATAAAAAAAGACGTATACGAATATATATTCAATCATTTTCTGATAGAATTCATGTATTAAAACGCAATGAAAAGTTAAAAATGTGTACATACATTTTGTCTGTTTATATTGTATGATTGTATTCATATATAATACAACTATTTGTTTCATATAAACTGTTAATATCAATTAACAATTTATATTCAAACATTTTGTTAAATGTTGGATAAATAAATTACATTTCTACATCGTAGATGTACAAGTCATTTATTTATTCTAGCAAAAATTTTGTTTTCCTTTTCAAATAGTCGAATTGCATAGAACAAATTTCTTTATTTAATTATTACTTTCCAATAAATATTGCCAATATTAAATATATTTATAACGGCAAAAAATCATTTCTAAGAAAATATTCTTATTGATTGTGTATATAATAATGTAATTATCTTACGACATTAATTATATTTACGCGAATATTAAATTAGATAAAAAGATAAGGTTGTTAAGAAACTATGTTACCGTAGATTCAATTGCACAACGAATTGCAAATTTCTATGAAAAAATAAGCAAAGATAAAATAAAAATATAACATCGTACTGATTTATACATTTCAAATGGATTGTACTTAATATCTCAATTAGTTTGTATAATGTTTATTAAGAATAAATATTTAACTGGCTGCACCACTATTAGAATAAATATTTATTTTTCTTTTGTGTAATTTATGTAATTTTGATATATGCTGCACAAAAGATACAATACGTAATAACGTGATGAAATTATACTGTTTAAGTTTATTTAATAAAAATGAAACAACAATAATTTATTAATTTAAGAGTATAAATAGTCATATTTGAGACAGTAATTATATATTATACATAAAAGTATATATATTTTTAATATATCCCTCATGATAAAAAATATATTTAGAAATAGTAGCAAAAATATAATTAAAATATATAAAATATATATCTAGCAAAAAGTTATATATTTTATATATGTATATATTTACTATATATTTCGTAAGTACATATGTAAAAGTATATGTATAAATATACAAAAAAATATATGTTGGCTTATATTTGAAATATAAAAATACATTTTTTTCTATGAGGGATGTTAACTGAATTGTTTATATTGAAAATTATTTTATCATTCATTCAAATAAAATTATAATTAAATCAAACTCTATTTTGAAACTTTTTTTTATTTTAAAGTTTCATTTTTATTAGAAAAAATGATGTTATGAAGTTATTTGTTATTTTATTGTAACATTAGAAAAATGAACTCTTTAATAAGCCAAGACTTCATAACGTTTATTCAAATCATATTTGCAACAAAAGCATAAATTCAATAGACATTCCTGCAAAATATGATATAAAAAATGTCTTAAAAATATGACTAACTTCATTTGTCCGAAAATTCACAAAAAGTAGCAATATAAATATTTTGTAGATTAAAAAGCAATCATAATGTAAAATATACGTAAGGTTTATTATTGTTTCTATAAATAGTTTGTGTAAATATTAATTTAACTAATCCTGCAAGCATACATTGTTTACTCAGATTATACGTAAGCCTCGTAGGTGCATTTGTCATAAAACGTCATAAGAAGTTACCGCACAATTACAATTGTTCATCAATGAGATCTGAAAATAAAAAGTTATAGTAAAATTTATATAAATCTTGTATATATTCATTTTACTTTACTCCTTTTGTCCCTGTAAATATTGCTGTTATTCTTGGTATTTAATTTGCACTTTTATTTGTTTTATACAATTAAAAATGATATTACTTATCAGTAATTATACTAAATTTCAATATTAAATTGTAATATGAAAATGCAATATTACAATGCAATGTTAATGTTCAATATTACATTGCAATATTAAATTTTAATAATTAATTGTAATATAAAACTACAATACTACGTGCAATTCAAGTTTATATTGAAAAATTAACTTTCAATGTTACATTTTAAGATTAAATTGCAATATGGAACTGCAATATTACAGTAGCGTATATTTTTAAATATTAAATTGCAATATTTCAATGTAATATGAAAGAATAATATTTAATTACAATATTACATTGCAAAAAAACTGTAAGGTAATATTGCAATACAATATTGCAATGTAATAATGTAATGTAAAACATTTTCGCATATATTTTTGAACAAATATACTTGAATATATATAAAAATTTCTAATTTTTTGCCAAAAACATATTTCATTTATTTTACATATATTTTTGCGTATATTTTGAAATATATTTTATTCCGTTCAATATTGCACTATAATATTTGAGTTCAATTTTATACTGTCACATTTTATATAAGAAAACGAAGAGAAAAAGCCCGTTTCGTTTATTGTAAGAGGAGCAATTGGTGCAAATGCGAAAATTGACTTTGTTCTAAAAAAAGTGATCAAAGTTCAAGTCGAAACTGAGTAGAAATAAAAACAGACGAAGATTTTGGAGACTAGCGACTTTAGTGTCGAGAGTGCCGTCAACTGTAGGTGGAAAAGCTATAATATGGGCGCCTGTGTCAGTGAAGAGTTCGTGACAATGATGGATGACTGCGTGCAATGCGTGTGAGTCAGGCCTGTACGACGCCATAGCTTCGACTCATATGTGGCATCCACTCCTTGTCTGTCCGAACTGTTGCTATCGTTGCATCTGTGCCAGCAAACACCCCAACATAACACGGTCACGATTCTACCCCATATCGACTAATTTTGTTGGTATTAGCTTTTTTAGCCACTACTATTCGATAAGTTATATCAATTATGAAGCAAATCCAATTCATTACAGACCATTTCATTCATTTCCATTTTATTAATTAATTTATTAATTAATTATGTGTAACTCAAATGTCTAAACGTTTTTTTTTTCTTCTTTTTCATACTTATTTACTATACACAAACTTTCTTTTGCTTTTGAACAACTGTGAAAATGTGTAGTAGGGATAGGCGATTATTAAAAAGTAATCGATTTATTGATAATCGATTAATTTTATTGTACGTAATATTTCAACTATACATATTAAATATACATAAATTTTCACTTAAAAAATTAAATAAAACATATTTTTTAAGGTTTCTATGACACTCATATAATAGCTTCCTCTATGAACTATCCATTATGACCTCCCCCCCCCCCTCACTTACTAATGTATAAAAAATGCATATGAAAATATATATACAATATATATAGTCCGCGACCTTTTCTACAAAACAATACACTCTTAGGAGTTAAAAATATAAATATAAATGTATTTATATTTATATTTTTAACTCTTAAAAGTGTATTGTTTTGTAGAAAAGGTCACGGACTGAAACGTAAAATGATTTTAAATTTGTCAACATCAATTGATCGAACATAGACATATTACGATTCTTCTTGTTAATACAGCGCAAGAGTGCGGTCTTGTCTGGTTAGTAGAAAGGGTGATTTTCGAAGTTGCGGAAGAGTCAAGGGTTAGCCGTCCCCGAACGTCGCGGCTTTGACTGGCCTCCCCAATCGACCAAGGCGACCATAAATCTTACGATCGTCGAGGGACAACTCATTCACGCCACTTTGCTGTCCGCCCGATAACCCAGAAATTCAGACACCACATTTCGAAAATCACGTTACTAAACAGATGAGACTACCGTCCTATTGCCTCTTCGATTCGATAAATTATGGAGGAGACAAGATGAATTACGATTATGATAGTTGCTCCGAAAAGTGATTCTGACGAATTCTTTAGTGTTTTATAATAATGTTTCCCTTACGATGTCTCGTTCAAATATTGACAAAATTGAAAACTAATGAGTACAATGAAATAAAAAAAATAGATTAGTGAAGAAACAGGATTATTGAATTAAAATTATACAAAATCAAAATAATTAAATTGCATTTAATTTAAGTATTTTGATTTTTAGTTTTGTTAGTTTCATATTATTTTTTAGAAATATTTTATATTATTTATTAGAACGAATTTAAACTAAACTAATATAAATTTCTTAGATTAGTTTAGAATATGTTTGTTTAGATTGAATCTAAAAAAATTTAATATTTTACTGAAAGACTCACCTGAAAATTCAATACTACAAATTTCATGTTTTAAATAAAATATAATAATATCAAACAAAGTAGTCAAGTACATGGAGGTATTCAAATTAGAAATTCAAAGTCAAAACATATAATTAATTGATAAACATAAGTATATTACTGAACATACAATAGAAATATCTCCTAATAAGGTTCAAAATATGCCCAAAACATATGTTTTGATTGAATTTTTTGATTGAAGTGATGATTAATGATAATAATTGATATTACATAATAATATATCACAAATTTATAGTTTCGACACGATGGCATTGTATACATATACACAAATACTTATGGAAAAATTATAGGCAGCTTTCGGAAGACTTATGAAAACCTTAAAGTAGGCTTAAAAGAGGTTTAAGGGAGTTTTAAGGGATGTTTAAAGGAGGTTTAAACACCCTTTAAACCTCCCTTAAATTCATTTCTTGTATCATTTTATAAAGCAATTTTAATGAAAATTTAAATACATAAAAAATAATCTTTAAAACATAAAATACACATATAAATAGGTGAATTATTGGCTTCGCTGGGGCGAAAATCTTATGACCCCTTTCTTATGATCGACTATGACTACTGACTAAATTTTTGGATTCACCCGAGGTACCTCCTATGGCCTCTCTATGACCCTCCTACGAACCCCTTCCCCTCGTATTACCCACCCCCTCTGATATCCCCCCGAGTGGGAGATGTCAATACAACGCATACGGAAAAAGTATATGTCTGCAAATATATAATTTTTCTCGCTTAAAATATGTGTTAAAAATATATCTAAACTATATTTGTTTATATGTAAAATATATATATTCCATGTATTTTTGCATATATTTACACATATATGCTTACTTACATTTTTTTTAAATATTATTATTTATATTATTTATAATTTATATTATTAATTTAATAGACACAATTATATGCGTATATCTCATACTTATCTATCTGTCTAACTCATAAAATTATGTAAATAAAAAATTATTTGCCAATAATTTGTTCCTGAAACAGGAACTCAGAGTGTGAGTACCCCGAGGGCACGTTTCAATCACCTAGAATATATAAACACCACGAATGTATCGTGTTTTCCTTACACACAATCATCAAACCTATGTTCAGTCAGTTAAAAATTACAGACTATTTAAAATCCGTATAAAAAACTATCTGCGTTTCAGAGAATGAGGGAAAGTGCAAATTATGAGAACTGTACTTATTTCCTACAAAAAATGCAGGATTAAATGATTCTAGGCAAGAAGTACATTTAAAACTTGCTCTAAGCAAGATTTCAACATTTTTTTCAATATTTTTGTACTTCAATGCATAATAATATTAATTAAATAATTAATCATTTTATATATTTAATATTTTATATACAATCTATAAAATATTTAAATAATATTTGTTTTAAAACTTATGAAAATGTATATTTAAAGTTATAACCGTGGTCGCATACACAAATCTGCACACTGACTTGAAAAAAGTGGCACCAGGAATGAAGCTGTTTAATTCCGTTATTAGCCGCATGGCGCATGTATCGAGGCGAGTTTGTAACAATCCGTTTTTTTACGTTTCAAATTTAACAATGCCACAAAAGTATATTTTGTAACAAAAGAAATAGTTGTTTTTACAACAGACTTTTTTATATTTATTTAATTTAACAAATAAAAATTATAAATTAAAAATATTTCATCTGCAATTTTTTTAATAACATCTTTGATATATTGAGGTTATGTTTAAAGAATAGGTAGTGTGTGGACCCGTGTATACGACCGTGGTTTTTAGAGATATTTACATAACCTGTAAAATTATGTCAACTTGCTTAGAGCGAAATTTGCGGTCCGGCAATGTTGCCTAGAACGAGATTCAAGTGTAAATTAGAGGTAACTTCATGAATATAATAATAACTTTGTATCATTGCATTACCAATTATTTTCCATTGAAAACAACATATATACATTGCATCATGTGTATATAATCGAGTTTATTTCACACATATCAAATGAATTGTACACGACTGAATATCTAACGGGGTAATAACTCATAAGATTTAGCCAAAATTTGTGCTTATTCTTGACGCTATAAACAGATTCCTTTTACTGTCCTCTTTCAATTTAGGGTTGCTCCCCTAACTGAGCAATATATTCATCATCTATACAATTATACCCACGACGAAATTGAAATAGATTTACTGGAAACTCAATTACACTGACCAAAGTATGTTTTAAAATTAGAAATATTTAATTAATAACTCTACCGAACTCTAAATTGTTAATTATAATAATTAGGATACATAATTAAATATATATCTGTTTGTGCGCAAATGGAACAAATAAAAAGATCATAAAATGACTGTAACGAAGAAATAATTCTTGTTTGACAATATTCTTGAAAATGTACTGATGAAATGATAGTTAATTTTTATCTTTAATTCGTATATACTTTTTTTAATTTTGTTAAAACTACACTGTAAACACGTATTGGTCAATAAATTCCTAAATCTGCGTCTCATTTTACGTAAAATTTGACTAGTTTGTAGACATATATTGATCAATTATGTATAGTGGAAAACAGTTATTCATTTTAATCATTGGGTGAAAATTGGTCAATATTTGAGTTGCAGCTTTGGGAAATTATTGGGTGCTTATCACGATTTGGATGTGTTTATAGGGTACATTTTGCTACGTTAATAATAACTAGTTTCTATATACAGTTTTATTTACACATAACGCATAAACTATTCTATCTTTTTTCTAAATAATTTCATTAAATTCGCTAGTGATAATTTGGACTATGATGAAATTAAAACTGCATTTTGCAAAACTTGTTTTTAGTAATTACTTTCCCATAATTTTAAAGATTTCTGTTAATAATTTCACTTAGACTCATACATACTATAAAAAATATTATGCAAAATCACCCTCACGGACGAAAATATAATTCAAAAATACAGGGTGTTCCAAATTTCAGTGCACAAAATTAGTGAGGTTTTACACAGTACTTTTCTGATTAATTTTGATTAATAAATATTTTGTCATAAGTAAATTCATTTCGAACTACACACTGTTAATGATTGATATGTTAAATAACATAGTAAGTGCGTAGAACAGGCATAGTTCGAAATGAATGCACTTATTAAAAAATATTTATTAATAAAAATTACTCAGAAAAGTACCCTCTACAATCACACAAAGTTTGTGCACTAAATTTTAACACCCTGTATATATAAAAATATATTTTTTGTATATATTTTGAAAATAACTATACAAAACAATGAAAAAATATATATTAAATATATATAACATATATGTAATATATTTCATGTATATATATTTAATATATAGTTAAAACATAAAATAAAAATATATTAAATTTACATTTTAAATATATTCGTATATATCATTTATATTTTTTATATATTAAAAGCGGCTTATATATTTCTTCCATATATATAATATAAGCGGCAAAATGTAAAATATCAGTATATATATTTTAGGATATATTTTCTTCCGTACAGGCGAGTATAGCCAAAAAGCTAGTTCCACAATGTAGAAAAGTGATAGATCTTTAAGTAGCTAATTATTATCCGTGAGTTTCTGTATAATAAAAAATGGGGTAAATTGTAATTATATAGTGTGCAGCATTTTGCATAAAAAATATAAGTGTAATATAAATGAGAGGTAGTTAAATCTGCGTCGTGGAACGTTTTGCGGGCTGACTAAGAAGTCAAGGGTTATCCTCCGATTGGGCACGCGTCATAAATCTTCACAGTAGCGTGAGGGCGCTTCAGTGCGGCTAAGCAAAGAGGGTGATATGATCTTTCGAATGAAACACCAAACGTGCGTTACTAAGAAAATACAGTACGCAAATTTAGGCTGGTATTTTCACTTCTAATCGTAGATGTGGTTAGTTGCTTCTTAGCACGACAAAATTCGTCTACTAGTAATTACATCCACTTTCAGAAGACATACTTAAAAGAATGAAACTTTATCATTACTCAACAAAAATTCTTTAAATTTGTTCTTTTTAAACTTTGTATAATAAAATAATATTAACTTTATTAAATTATAATTATTATATTATACAAAGAAAAATTTTTTCTAATTTTCCCTCCTTGCCTTACAACGCATTATATTTTACAAATCTTTGTCCAATTACTTACACCGTAAATCCGGTTCAGTAAAATTATGTAATACATTATGTATTTCAGTTGTCACCAAATTTTGATGAATTGTTACGAAAGAAATATACATTAAATGTGAATTACATTTGTTATGAATACGATGTGTCACGAAATCTTACGAAAGATTCTTAATTTTACACTTCTTCCCAAATCACAATGCAACTTATTGTCACATACACATTATAACTTATGTATCATTTTTATATAAATGAAATGTAACAATTAAACAAATGAACTATAAATTTAAAATATATTTTACATCTATGTTTTCTTTCTTTTGTTGTATTATATTTTCCTAAGAAAATTTGTGTTTCAACATTTTAATAATTTTAATTTTTTCAATTTTTTTGCATTTCTTTATTTATTTATATTTTGAAATGCAAATTAAAAAATTACATTACTTGCAATAAAATATTAGTTTTTTTCTCCAATTTATATCTAAATAAATGAATACCTTCGTAAGCATGTCAATGACCGTATGGACAGTAGTATAGTAAGGAAGAGTGGATCGACGTACGTAATTCCGTGTAAAATGACTAATGATTCAAAACAGCTATTGATTCGAAGATGCATAAGTGACACGTTCATCGACTACTGAGCTACCTAGTCATCCTGAGGTTTCACTCCCGATTCAACCACCTAAGATGAACAACAAAACAAAATAACAGTACCACCTCTGAATATCATTTTCTATTATAATTTGGTCATTTAACAAAGCTTTCAAATACCATTGATATGGTTCAATGCCAGCAAACCTGCTTTTTTTTTTTTTTTTTTTTTTTTTTTTTAA